>VDFB02305672.1:0-13006 GCA_007258455.2 Sequoia sempervirens
TCTCACTTGCACCCGTAATAACATCACTCATAATAAACAATCATCATCCTCAACCTTTGGTGAGACAATTAGAAATAAGTCTAGCCAGTCAAAAGTGGAAACTCAAAACGTCAAGTCTCAAGTCTCGGTCAGTATGTAAGCAAAGTGATGAACTCTTGGTGTCAATAACCTACCATCCATTTGGTCCCATATCAATCATTTGAAAGAACAAACACTTAGGATAAATGAAATGACGTGCCACCATCCACTAACATGTCCTAGGATGTATCCTTCCTACAATGGGCATTATATTTTGGCAATAGTTTTGGTTCTTATCCTTGAAAACACATCCTCTTTTGGTTAGCTGTATTGAAGAACATCGGTTTGCTTGTTTACTTTATCTGTGTCTATTTGACTTATCTTATTGTGCTCATTCCAAGGACTTCTCAATGATATCCGAACAGAGGATTTAGAGAAATAGGAATGGGGTAACGATCATTATTTTTTTTCTATTATGCTTGTTGGACATTTTTGTAATATAACTTGGTGAATACTTGCTTTGTTAGAAATGTATGGAGGATGTTTTGGGTAGCTTGTTGACTATTGCATTGATAGGTTATACCTTTCCGTGTTTTGGTCTGAGGTGTTTGAAACTTCTAAAGTGCATCCTAGCAAGGTTTTCATATGTTAGGTATGAACAAGGATACTCCTATCTTTTTGTCAAGTCAAACTCCATCACACTAGGTACAATGCCATCCTAGTTCTCTATACCTTGATGCATCATACCACGTGTGTTATCAAACATAAGAAAATCGGCCCTTTGAAAATCCCAACTCCTCGGAAAGTAGTCATCATCATTTGCATATTCATCATCTTCCATCTTGTTGAAATGACTTCTTCTCTTTCATTCCTTCTTACTCATCACACTAACAAGGTACTATGACAGTTGATCATCATCATCATCATCATCATCATCGTCATCGATCCTGTATCCAAAAATCATTAGCATATTGCAACAACATATCATATAGGAAACATATGCATTGCATTTTCATCATCATATAAACATATTATTATAAGCATTTTCCATAAATTATCACATCCCTTTCTCATAAACATTGCATCCATTTTTTGCATCACATTGCATTCATCACATAAACCATTGCATAAACATTTCATATCCATTTCAAATTACCACCTACTGCATAATCATACATAATAGGTACATAAGCATTATAAATAATCCATTGCATACATACTCGCATAACATTATAAGGTCATCTCCCACATTACGTTCATTTTACATTAAGCATCGTCATACCACTTTACAATAACATACCATTTCATATATTACATCACATCACCGTAAATGCATCACAGAAATTTAACATGTTTAGGATAATATTTTTTATTCTAAGCATCTTAAAACCATCTCATTTGCATCATCGACACATATTATATAAAACATGACCATTGCATTTACATTGCATTACATTTACATTAATCATCCATATCATCTCATATATAGCATCATAATCATTTTTTTACATTTCATTGCATAAATCATTCCACATCATAAATAGGAACATAAAGAATCCATTACATACAAAGCGTGCATACATCCATAATCATTTTATAAACATGGTTCACATATCATTTCACCTATACACCATAGATCATCGCTATATTATTTTACATATTACATTTCATGTCATATCATTTGCATAAAGATAAATAGATCATCATCATAATCCATTTATAAATCCATCTGCATATCATAAGTCAACAACATAATATAGATCTTTTAGTCATAATCATTAAATAATGCATATATAATTAGAAATAAATGCATCCATAAATACATCATATAACACCATAACATCATTCCACAACATATAGAAGTAGAATCATCCATAAATACATAAATAAATGGTACACATCACATCACATCAAAATCATCATCTCATATATATATCATCATCGAATAACTGTCATAATACAAAATAATTGGATCACTATACATGTATGTCAATAAGTACAAAACGTCCCATTTGGCTATAAAAAATGAGCCCATATGGCACAACAAAAATGGTGTCTCGATCAAAGTAAGGCCTATCCCTCCTATCTACTACCCTCGCCCCTGTCACCATGACCCTCTGTTGGTCTATAACTGGTCCGCTACGAGTACTCTAGGACCTGTGCTGCTTTGGGTATGACTTGATGATAATGCATACAGTACTAATCTGCCTCTCGGATGGCCTCCCTGTAATACCGAATGGACATTGTACTATGAGAGGAGGAGGCTACCATGGTCTCCAACTATTATCTCTAGCCCATCTTAGTGGCCACCTATAACTCTACAGCCTATCTCTGTAGTATGGCCTAATCCCTCTCGGTCCTGACCTGGTCCCTCTCGGTCCACTCCTGATCTCTCTCCCCTGTCAAAGTCTACACCTAGGCCTAGAGTTATGCAATCAATGTATCCTAAGGATTCACTTGCCCTACTGGTTGTACTGGTGGGGGTTGCACCTAGGGCTGCACATGAGGCTGATCCTCACCCCCAGCTCATGGTGGTACATCTACTTGGACCTGCTGTCAGGCTACAACCTACTCCTAATCTGGCATTGAAACATCAGCCTGACCTAGCTGAACTGGAGGCCTAACCTGCTGGTCTTGTTGTGCACCATCTCTTCGTCCTCATTCTCCCCCTCTGCCTCTCGTCCTCCGCCGATCAGGGACTACTCCTAGAACTATCAAATGTAGGGGAGGCCAGAACCAATCTCTGTATGCCTGTGTGACATCTGGATCTGTAGGCCCTTGATCGTAAACCCATGGCCGGGCCACCAACTGTTTAAAGTTGTCAATATCCTCTAAAACATGAATGTATCACCCCCATGATGTCTGTGAGGTAGTGTGGGAAATTATGGCCACATAATCATTGTCAAGCCAGTCCTATGGCTCACCAAACTGACGTTGCCCGTACCTTGAAAAATATCTCTACACCATGGTGTGCTCCCACCCCTGTATGAAATGGTCTTGGCAGGAAAAGAAAACATGCTCTGCATCCTTGGCCCATCTGGGCCAACCAAGGTATGGCTACCAGGTAAACACTATCATCTCATCTAGGACCCTCCTCTAGTAGGGAATCCTGTGCTCGTCAGTGTGTGTAAATGATACACCACCTCAGTAGCGCCATATGAGGGGGTCATCAGGCCCCATTGGTACTAGAATGACGTGTGGACGAAGAATGATGATGTGCTCCCATGCCCATACGTGCAAGAGTGTAACACCCACCCCTAGTGATCTGCCATCACGATACACATACTCATGGATATCCCTGTAAAGAGAGGCCAGAAGAATGGGCCCCCAAGCATAATGGATTGGTCTTTCATGCACCAGCCACTCCCAACAAAGTCCCTGGCCAGGACTAAAGTATCGGCCCCATCGATTCGGGGCAACGAGACTAGAAATGATCACTGCGACCACTAGACAAAACAATGATGTCAGTGTCTTGTGCTGCTCCAGCTCTATCTAGCCCTTGCAAATCACAAGCTCATCTGTGTCAAGAACCAAATAACAAGCATCCTGCGCCACATCCATATAAAAAATGACACGTTGACCATGAATCGGCAATCTCAGGATGCGCCACACAGCCTCTAGGGTGACGGTGGTCTTGCTAGTAGGAAGGTGGAAGGATGAGGTCTCGTTGTGCCATCTCTTGGCAAGTGTAGACATCATCCCAAGATGGGTACATATGGGCATTGTGTATGCAATGTGCCACAGCCCCATGACCTGTAATAGCTCCTGGTCCCTGTCACTGAGGTCCCGCAAGTAACCAAAGATCTCCTTGGATCTATGCTCCTGGGAATACAACTCCCTCACCGCATCTTGCATCAAGGAAGGTTACCATGTTAATAATTTTGAAAAATTTCATTTCGAGCACCCAAGAAATCATCCCAATGTCCCTACCCATGAAGGTGTTGCAATTTGAAAATTCCAAACCGCGATGCTGGAGGGTTAAAACTCCAAAAGAGCACTGCTGTGGTGCACTTTTCTTCAAAGCGGTGTAGTTTGCACAGATTCCTATCTAAAATGGCAGAACCGCATCGCACTTTGAAAATGACCCCACTGGCCAAGGTATTAGCGTCAAAGTTTGTAGCTTGAAGCCAAACTCCAAAATACATGACCACAGTGCGATTTATTGATCGTGGCCCATTTTGGCTACTGAGCGGTGTAGTTTATTTTTCAATTGATGCTATATAGCACCACTATAAAAGAACAAATTTTAAATGCATTAAATGAATACAAAAAATGAGAAGTAAACTCAGGTAAGGATCACTTACCGGTGCCCCAAGGCCGGGTAGCCGCTGGTATGTCTGAACTCACTCAGAAATGTGCATTAGGAGCTATCGCTATGCCATTTTTTTAGGAGTTCAGAGCTCAAATTGCTGAATTGCTAAAAGGTTAGGTGTGAAAGTTACTTGAAAGTGATCCCTCGTGGCCATTTTAACCTTGAAAATTAGGGTTTTTGACCCTGTTTGGCTATCCTACTAGGGTTTTGGACCCTTGAACCTATTTTTGTCTAGTTGAGGCCTATTTTACATCATTTTATTGTGTTTAGACACGTTGTTGACTTGTTGGAGTTTTTTTAGACCTGTAGGGCACCTTGTCCTCTTTTTTCGCGAGATCACCCAAAATTTGAAATTTTCATCCAATCTCTCAAGGGGGCAATATATTGGCATGTTTTCTCTTGCCGGGCAATAGTGGGGCAAGATTTTGAAAATAATTTTTTTTTTAGCTTTGACCCAGACCGTTTATTCTTTGAACCAATGAAACAAGTGCATTGCTTCAAAGAGGGGAAAAATGTAGACACGCAAAATGTACTGATTGACATTGTGCATCTAATCCTAACCACTAACATCGTTTCATCCTGAATCATCCCTCAAACTAATCATTTAATCAAATACTTTTATTTGATTAAATTCATCAATATTCCTCTCTTAAATAAATAAATTAGTTATCTAATTAAGTCACCTTCTCTCTTGATATTTAAATCAACCTATCTGATCTAACTATCCCCATTTAATTAAATAGCCAATTTTATTTAATTAAATCTCTAAAGCCTATCTATTAAATTAAATAAATTAAAACCTTATTTAATTTAATCTAACATCATCTCTATTAATTAAATAAATCATGAATCTTTATTTAATTAATCTCTTATCACATTCCTCTCATATTTGATTTAAATAAATCCACAAATTTAAGTCAAATAGGTCACATCACTTAATCTCTTCATTAAGTTAATTAACTTGGATTAATTTAATCTCATATCATCTCCCATCCTCTAGCTTTTCCCACTTGCACATAAAAATAGATTTAATTGATTTATTAAATCTCTATTTTCTTCAACAAAGCATCTTTTGAGGAATATTCTCCAAATTTGAATTCAAATTCCAACTGGGATGGTCCTTCCAACAAGGCATTAACTCCATCTTAAATGTCCTTTTCCTTGAGCCAAGTGGCATTTAATGCATTCTTTCTTCCCTCTTGCATGTCATTTCAACAAATTCAAAATTTAAAAGATGCATTTATTGGCACAATCATCAAAACTTGCACATCCTCCATCCACTCATAAGTTGACAAGTGGCACTTTTCCATTGGCTAATTATTAGTCCCACATTGCTCTATTTTGGGCATGCTTTCAACTTTTCAATCTATAAATAAGAGGCTAATCTCTTCATTTTGGCATCCACAATTTGAGTAAACTTACTATGCTCAAATCATTAGAAAATTTCATACATTATCTTTGAATCTTAGCTAGGTTATGCATATTTTTACATTGGAGCACTCATCAAGCATCAACAAAGTGGATCAATTATCATCACACATTAATCTTGCATCATAGGAATTGGGAAAGGGCCAATTTTCACATCAAATTCACACCAATTCCCCCATGGGATCATGAGTTTGCTAGTTTAATTAGGATTCAATCTCTTTTATTGTTGCCTCATTGTATTCTTCATTTATTTTCCTAATTTTAACTTTGTAAATGGATTCCATGGGGAAACCTTGTTCTTTCTTTCATTTCACCATCTAATTTGTTTGTTTATGTTGTTTTGCAGGTATTAGGATTGGGGTTCGACATTTACATGTGTTGCAAAAAGCAGATTTGCCTTCCAAAAGCACATGCCAACAAGAATATTCTTCTATGTTGTAGCACATCCATTTCATTGAACAAGATGAGAAAATGGTTCAAAGAAAAAAGTGAATCAACATCCCAGTCAACATTCCACATCATCAACAACTAACATTTACCTGTGAAACATATATATTATGCATTGTAGTTTTTGAGGCCATACCTATACAATACTTGACCAATTATATATGTTTCATGTCTACACTTACAAACCCAATTGACCAAAAAATACCCTTCTCCATTCTTCATATTCATCATCAGATGGCCAATTGAAATCAATGATTTCATCCAATTTATTCTTGTATGTAGAATACTTTATCATAATAGAATTGGATTCTTTGTCAAAATCTTCCAGGAAGCTGATGATAAATGTCTAATTTTCCAAAGTTTCATTTAAAATATTGATGTTAACTTCTTTACAAAATTGACCTACTTGGGAAGCAATAACATCATCCACCTCCCTTTTGCATACTTATAGTGGCTTTGAAGTTCATCATTGATGAGATGAATATCTAGAAATAGTGACAAATCTACAAGATCATAATGAGCCTTCAGTTCTCTTATTTTTTTTCTCTAGTGGGGTAGTGTAGCCCTAAAAATTTTGCTCACTAAGTTCACAGATAAATGTATATCTTGGAATCACCTTAGGATATTTGTCCTCATGCTGGGTAGCTCTGACTACCATAAAATTTAATCACTCAACCCTTGGAATCTAGTTCTTTAGGATTGGGATAGCCAACTCCTTATCCCTTTGAGATAACCCTATTGCTCACAGAATCAAGAAATAATTGGCATGAACACCATTCAGTTGACCCTGTATCTTCTTATTCATATGTTTCAAGATAGCATGACCAATATTTGAGATGCTTTCATACATTGTGTCTTGTGCCTGTTCCAACAACTTATTATATGTTTCAACTTGTGAAAGGAGTTTTTCTCTTGTAGGTTAATCAAATGAATTGGGACCTGATTTGCTTGGTTCCTCTACTGAGAGAGGCTCTTGTCCCAAATTATATGGAACTATTGCCAGGGTTTGATCCTAAGGGGAAGGTTGGAAAGATGCAATTGGGGAAGATAGATAAGGATGACTTGAGCTATCTTGGCCTTGATTTATCTACATTTCTCCCCTTTGCTTATAGATTTCCAACTTAGTCTCTAGTATAGCTACGTTTTGTTAACTATTATCATATTCATTGAGGAGCTCATCGTACTTATTCTTGAAATAATCACTTTCAAAGGTGAGGGTTTCTACAGTTTCTTTAGTAAATCTAGCAACATTAATAGCCATGTCAGCTACCTCCAAGGCTGGGGTATCAACCACTCTTCACAAGTAATTTACCACTAAAATTTGATGGCTTGGAAAGTACTGGTTTCCTAGATCCCATGGATAATGACCAGATTGCTAGCGCATCCCAATCTTTGCTAAATGAAGATCCTCGAAGTGTCATATTCAATTCCTCTTCTATTTGTACTAGGGGATTTTCAACCCTCCTTATGGTATCTAAGACTATAGCATCAACAATATCCGACTCTGGTAGCAACAACACACCACATTTATTCACAAGTTCTTTTCCATCCTGGGTAGTAATCTTTGGGAATTCATCCCTCATAACACTCAGCACATTGGCCTGAATGGCACTTTTAGGAAGCTCCAGATTTAAACTTCTTTCAGTGGCTATCTTCTCTACATATTCTGTAGCTTTGGCTCTCCATAAGAAATCTCTAAATGCAAGTGTTTCAACAAAGGAGTCATCTTCCATAAATTTGTTAAAAGCCTCTATCATCAAATCATTTGCACTATTTAAACCACTAATATCAAGTTTTCCTAGCCTGAGACTACTTTCTCTTGAACTTAAGGAAACTACTCCTAGAGGGGGAGGCATTCCTTACTGCATATCCCCAGGAGTGATAAAGATATCATCATCATCATCATCTATATTAGAATACTCAACCACTCCTCTTGCCTTAGTCCTTTTTTTCTTAAGGAGTGGCTACTCCAATGGAGCAGGACTTCCTGGAGGTGAATTAAGATCAGTTATAGGTGGGGGAACCTTCCTTGGAGGTGATGGCACTGCACTTTCAATAGAAACCACCTTTGATCCCTCAAAAGTAATAAGGGTCGACAAAGTTTTTTCTTCATCTATTGCTTTCTTCCTCTTGGAATAGATTCTTATTTGTTTGGGTCATTGATAAGTGGGAATTTCTTCCAACACCATAGTAGTGTCTTCTTCAACCACTCTAGATTTTCCTTTATCTGTAACCTCATGTTTCTCACTTAACACACAAACCATACTTTCAAAATTATACATAACATACATAACTTGGGTGAATTCATCAGGTATATTTGGCAGAGGATTATAATTGAAATTCTTCTTCTAGATCTTCTCCACCATCTTTCAGTAAGCAAGATACTTAGCTTTCCTTTCATCCTATTCTAGAAAGCTAGCAATGTTCCTTATTAGATCTTCAGGATAGTAGAAAATGTGCACAAATGTACCAAGCCTTTTGTCTACTTTTAATTTAGTAATAAATCCCTCAAGGTCATGATTCCTCAGGCGTATAGTCTCAAACTTGTAAGGTGCCAACATATGCACTAATTTCCTCCAGGGACCTTTCACCATAACATAATAAGCAAACATTTTCCACTTTGGAAAGAATGAGTCTTTCTTTGTTGTATCAGGTAAGTGTGCTACCTGTGAAGCTCCCAATTGCCTCATAATTTTAAGAAACCCTATCCTTAGTTGCAAATCTCATGGAAAAACATATGGATCTACACTTGTGCCATATACTCTAAAGATTGATTTTTCAAGCTATAAAATCAAGTCTCCCAAATTATGAATCAAATTCAAGTCAAGTCTCATCTCCATAGGTCTCAAGAATTCATGAATTTCCTTAGGAATTCTTGGTGGTTCATAGATCAAGTACCTCTTTAGTTTTGATGGAAAAGCATTCTGAAACATCACATAATTATACTTGTGGTCATCTTTATCCAGAATCTGAGTCTAACATTGAACAGGAAAATCAATGCCCTTGGCCTTTTTTCTCAAAGTTATGTCTTTCTCAAAAAAAAATTTCCCTTTATACAAGAACATATGCATTAACAATGAATACCACAAGAATTTCACCCATTCTTTCCCTTACTTCAGCTTAGCCAGAGATTTATGGATATGTTCTACCAAATATGTGGCATAATCATAAACTATGTTGTAATTCGGGTGCTCTAGACATGTTTCCAAATAGTTGTATTCCTTCTGCAATGTGTTAGGTGTATTGATAATTGATTATGCAGTGCTCCGTATGTTGCAACTATTTTTAGCTTTCATAGATTGTTACCTTTTATTTCACTATTTTTTGCAATTTGTTACTCCACCTAGGATTGTGCATGTCATTCGCATTCTTTTGTTATCCATTTGTAGAGTTTTTTTGTAACTACTTTCCTTATATTAGCATTGTTGTTTTATTTAAGTTTGAATAAAAAGACAAGTTGTAGACTGAAAAATATATACAAAAATTGTGTTTATAGAGGGCTCTATTCTACCCTATTTTATGATAAATAAAATTAGTTTGTGTGTGGCTGATAAAATATCATTCTTTGTTCTTAGCTCTCTGTTCTATTTTCTTTTCTTTTATGTTAATTATATTGGCTTTATTAGTTGGTTTTGGAAGAAGGGGTCTTTTTAGATTCTACATTTGGTATCAGAGTAGGTATTTTCTTTTGGGTTAAATATTTAGTGGTTAGAATTTCACCAAAGGGTTATCATATTGAATTCTAATTTCTTGCCCATTATAGAATTTGATGGAAATGAGTATGATTATTGGTGCATAAAAATGATGAATTTTTTGATAGGAAAGGATTTGTGGGAGATTGTTGAATCAGGTTACTAGGAGCCAGTTGATTGGAATGCCCTCACAGCTAATGACAAAACAGTTAAAAAGGAAGCGAAGAAGAAGAATTCTCAAGCTTTGTTTCATATTCAAATGGCTCTTTAAAAGAGCTTATTTCCAAGGATTGCAGGTGCCAAGATAGCAGAAGATGCTTGGAAGATTGTAAAGGAAGCTTACCAAGGAAGTGATCAGGTAAAAGTAGTTAAGTTGCAAATTTTAAAAAGAGACTTTGAAATTTTGAAAATGCAAGAATTTGAGAAAGTAAGTGATTATTGTGTGAGAGTTAAAGATGTGGTCAATAAGATGGCTACACTTGGATAAATTATGAACAATGAGGTTTTGATAAAAAAAGGTATTGCGGACTCTCACCTCAAAGTGGAACCATGTTGCCATTATCATAGAAGAAACCAAAGATTTTACATTTCAGTTTGATCACTTGGTTGGATGTCTTCTATCACATGAAGAGAGATTGAAAGATTCATTTGGAGAAAGTGATGTGAAATCCTTTTCATCTAAATTGCAAATCACAAAGAAAGAAGATGCCAGTAGCAGCACCAAAAACAATGAAGGTCAAGGTAGAGGCAAAAATCAGAATCATGCAAAAGGAAATAGAGGTAGAGGAGGCTCAAGAGGAAGAGTTGGTTTTGATAAGAGAAATGTTCAATGTTACCATTGTAATAAGTATGGTCACTTTGAAAGAGAATGTAGATTAAAAGAAGGTAAAAGTGTTAATTATGTTAAAGAAAGTGATGAAAATCCTCCAGATCATTTATTTTTATCTTACTCTAAAGGTGAAACTAGTAGTAAAGAAGTTTGGTATCTAGATTCTAGATGCTCTAACCATATGATAAGGAATGAGAACTTGTTTTCAACAAAGGATGAGAATTTCAAGTCCAAGATTCAACTTGGTGATGACAAGTTGTTGGAGGTTGTTGTAAAAGGAGCTATGGAAGTCCACACAAAAGAAGGTATAAAGAGTGTCAATTATATTAATACACTCCATAGTTAAAACATAATTTGTTAAGTGTTGGAAAACTATGTGAGAAGAACTATAAAGTTATTTTTGAGAATAAGAAATGTACAATTTTTTATAAGAATCAGGGCAATAGGATTGTGACTGTTGTGTCTATTTCAAAGAATAGAATGTTCCCTTTGAAATTTGGTGAACATAACAACACCCTTCCTAATATGGCATGTGAGGATATCAGTTGGTTATGGAATCTTAGGTATGGACATTTAAATTTTCATAGTTTGAAGATTCTCACATCAAATGCATTAGTTTCTTATTTACCTAAGGTTGAAGAGCACAAGGAGGTTTGTGAAGGATGTGCTAAAGGAAAGCATGCAAGGGATAAATTTTCAAAAGGAAATGCATGGAGGACCCATCATCCCCTTTAGCTTGTTCATTTTGATATTTGTGATCCTATGCAAACAAAGAGTTTGGGTAAGTCATCATATTTTATCACTTTTATAGATGATTACTCATGAAAAATGTTGGGTGTATTTTTTGAAGGCCAAAGATGAACTTGATACATTCAAGAGGTTTAAAGCACTTGTGGAAAATGAGAAAGGTTGCAAAATTAAATTTTTAAGGACTGATCGTAGATGAGAATTTTTTTCAAAATCCTTCCAAGATTATTGTGAGGTGAATGGAATCAAGAGGTAGCTCACCATTGCATACACACCTCAACATATTGGAGTAGCTGAAAGAAAAAACCAAACAGTGGTAGAAATGGAAAGAAGCATGTTACAAACAAAGGGATTAACTCTTTTTGGGGTGAAGTAGTTGCTATAGCAGTGTACATTCTCAATCAAAGTCCCACCAGTACACTCAACAAGATGACTCCTTATGAAGCATGGTATGAGAAAAGGCCTAATGTTAATCATTTCAGATTTTTTGGTTGTTTGGCTTATGTCCATGTACATGATCAAAATAGAAAAAAGTTAGATGCATAAAGTGAGTCATGTATTTTTATTGGATATAGTGAGGAAATTAAGGCTTATAGATTTTATAATCCTCTCACTAATAGGCTTATTGTGTCAAGAAATGTTATTTTTGATGAAGGGGGAGTTTATGGTCATCAAAAAGGCCATAGGATAATTCAAAATCTGTTTGAAATGATACTATTGTTGATGATATTGATCATGAGCAGCCCACTAATGTTTCTGCTCTAAGTGCTACAATTCCATCAAGTAGCCCCTCTTCTAGTTGTTCAATTCCAATTGCAAGTCCAGCTTCAACTCCAAATTCTAGAAGAAAGGTAAGAAGTTTGAGAGATATTTATGAAAGGAGTGCAAATCACCCACATGAAGAAAATCCAATAGGTGAGACAGTTAATTTTGCTTTACTTTCCAAGGTTGACTTTGAACCATCATGTTTTGAAGATGCAAGTGCTAATGAGTTTTGGGTGAAATCAATGAAAGAAGAGATGGATTCCATTCATAGGAATGACACTTGGGAGCTTATAGAGCTTCCACATGACAAGAAGAAGATTGGAACCAAATGGGCTTATAAGATTAAGTATAACAGTGATGGGAGTGTTGAAAGGCACAAGGAAAGATTGGTTGCCAAAGGCTTCACCCAGAAGTATGGGATTGATTATGAAGATACATTTGCATTGGTTGCAAGACAATAGACCATCAAAATGTTGATTTCATTAGCATCTTAAAATAATTGGAGCATACATCATATGGACTGAAAAGTGCCTTCTTGAATGGGTACCTAGAAGAGGAAGTGTATGTGGAATAGCCACAAGGTTTTGAAGTGCAAGGAAAAGAAGATCAAGTCTACAAGTTGAAGAAGGCTTTGTATGGCCTCAAGCAAGCACTAGAAGCATGGTATGCTAGGATTGATGGATATTTTCAAGACAATGGCTTTTAAAGAAGTAAGAGTGAACCAACACTTTACTACAAACAAGAAGGTAATGATATTCTTGTTGTCAG
>VDFB02305673.1:0-12672 GCA_007258455.2 Sequoia sempervirens
TATGGAATCAACAACTAAAACCCTTTCAAAGGTAGTACAAAGTAATTATCCTTAGGAACAAATTATTGGGGATAGCACTGTTAGTGTTCAAACTAGAAGTCTGAAAGCTTGCTAGTGTGGGTGATCAAGTACATATGTATTTTATTTTGAAATTAGAACCTAAAACCTATATAGAGGCAAGTAAATAATTTTGGATTAAGGAAATGGAAGAGGAACTAGGTCAGATAGAGAAAAACATGACATGGGAACTAGTTCCTAGACCCAAGGACAAGAATGTTATTGGAGAAAAGTGGGTTTTTAGGAATAAACTTGATGACAAGGGCAATGCAATTAGAAACAAGGTAAGACTTGTCTACAAGGGATACTCTCAGGTTGAGGGTATTGATTTCGATGAAACATTTTTCCCTGTAGCTAGACTTGAAGCCATAAGGATCTTTCTAGCTTTTTCTATTTATAAAAATTTCAAAGTGTTTCAGATGGATGTTAAGTCTTCCTTTTTAAATGGTGATCTTGAGGAAGAAGTTTATATGAAACAACCTGAAGGATTTGAATGTGTAGGTAAAGAAGATCATGTCTGTAGATTGAAAAAGGAACTATATGGCTTGAAACAAGCCCCTAGAGCATGGTACTCTAGACTGGATAAGCATTTGCAGGGAAAAGGATTCACAAAAGGAGGTGTTAACAGCAATATGTATTTCATGACAAAAGGTGACAATATTCTAGTTGTTGTTGGCTATGTAGATGATATTATTTTTGGGAGCAATGATGACAATATGTGTTTTTCTTTTCCTATCATTATGAAAGTTGAGTTTGAAATGTCCATGGTTGGAGAACTGTCTTTCTTTCTTGGGTTACAGGTTTCTGAATTTGAGAAGGGTATCTTTATTTCTCAAATGAAATATTCAAAAGAGATGCTCAAAATATTTCAAAATGGATGAAAGTAGATCAGTTGGAACTCCCATGGAAATTGACAACAAATTAGGTCAGGTTGTTGATTTACCTGATGTAGATCAGACCTTGTTTAGGTCCATGATAGGTAGTATATTATACTTGACTGCCTCAAGACCTAACATCATGCATGTTGTAAGCTTGGTGACATGATTTTAGTCCTCTCCCAAGCAATCACATCTTAATGTTGTCAAAAGAATATTAAGATATGTCAATGGTACCAATTATTATCATTTGTGGTATCCAAGATATGATGATTTTACTTTGCTTGCTTATATTGATGTTGACTAGGAATGATGTATTGATGACAGAAAGAGCACTTCTGGAGGAGCATTTTTCTTGGGTGTTAGATTAGTAGCATGGTACAACAAGAAACGAGACTTTGTATCTTTGTCAACTATTGAAGCAGAATACATTGTTGCTGCCACATGTTGTTCTTAGGTTTTGTGGATGGTTCATACATTAATAGACATCAAGGTGGAAGTATCTCAAACATATTCATATTTTATATGATAATGTGCTAGTACTATAAATATTTCAAAAACTCTCGAGATTAATTCCAAACATATAGCTATCTGTTATCATTTCTTGAGGGGAAAAGTTCTAACAAGTGAAGTTTTCTTAGATTATGTGGCATCATGTGATCAGGTGGTTGATATCTTCACAAATCCATTAGAAAAAAGAGGTGTTTGAAAG
Organism: Sequoia sempervirens; assembly: GCA_007258455.2. Lineage (NCBI taxonomy): Eukaryota > Viridiplantae > Streptophyta > Pinopsida > Cupressales > Cupressaceae > Sequoia > Sequoia sempervirens. The sequence continues at coordinate 1,645 of VDFB02305673.1, forward strand.
CTTAAGGGAGAGACTTGGTGTTCTCTCCCTTGGCTCTCTTCAATAGCACAAGTTATTTATGCAAATTTTTAGGGGGAGCTTCAAAGATTATTCTTTATCCCTAACTCATGAATGGTTCATTTTGTTACCATTCCATTCTTACTTTTTATGTTCAGATATTCAACATACAGAACAACACTTAAGTCAGTGGATTGAGCTTATATATGACAGTTTTGATGCCCTCACCATGTGTTTTTTGATGCATATCTATTACAGTAGTGACAGACTGTTGCATGCCTTCAATGTTCCAGTTTGTGGTTACCTGTGATATCTTACATCAGGAAGATACAATGGATGTTTTCAAGTCATGATGCTCAATCCTAGTGCTATTTTCTTTGTAGACTTCAGTGATATGCTTATCACTCATTGTGGGCTATTTAATTTTCTCTAACAGTGCTGGTTTGACAAGGATTGTTATCAATAATTTTTTAGTAACAATTACCTCTTTCTAGGTGGTTTCAGTGGTGATTTATGCTTATTCTTGATACAATCTGACTGGTTTATGATTGGTGCAATGGTTTTCTTTCTTTCTTGATAGTTGCTCCCTATTCAATGACAGTCTAGATATTGCTCTAGTAGTATTGTAATATCCTATGTATTTGTTTCCATTCACTCTACTGCTAATGAATCTTTATCATGTTCATTGTTTCTTTTATGTTTTTGAGACAATTATTTTTTGTTCCTTTAGCATTGTTTTCAAAGGGCGAGAAGCATGTGATTCATTTGATTTCATTTTGATCAGGATAGTAAGAGGACAGTGAGAGATGAATTTATAGTGTTGTCATTGCATTTATCAATGATGACCAAGACCATGTCATTTCATTTTTTAGTACAATATACATTTACAATGATTTCTTTTATCATTTCAATGTGCATTTACAATGATGATTTCTTTTATCATTTTAGTGTGCATTTACAATGATATTTATAGTGGCCTTTATCATGTACAATTTATTTCAAATGATTAGTGCATTTTTAGTGCATCTATCAGTATGGTATATGATATTTCATTCAGTGTTTTGACATGCAGTTTTATTGCCTTTATTTGTTCAAGGAATTTACAATTTTAGTGAATATTTTTAGGTATAGGTGACAATGGACATTTCTAGGTTGCTTTGATAGTGACAATGCATATTTATTTTATAGATTGCAATGCATGTTTGTTACTGGTCACCATTTTCTCCATGGCATGTGATTTTTAAGTGCATTTCTAGGTTTATCTTCAAAGGGGGAGCAACAAAGGATTGATTGTTGACATCAATGCCAAAGTGGGAGTTTTGTTAGCTATGGCATTGTTTTTCATTGATGTCAGTCACTATCACTGTTTTGGTTTTCAAATTATTATGACACGAAGGTATCCTTTGTGGTTCAAGTGATTGGTGGTATAGTGTTGGCACATTATCATTCTACCTTGATGTTCTTCTTGGAAAATATACATCTTTGCAAAACTTCTTGTAACCTTTTCTAATGTGTATGGTGACTAGGGGAATTTGTATACCTTCAAGGCCTTTTGAAATATTTGTAATTTATTTATAAATTCCAAAGTATCAAATAAAGTTGTTTCATTGGGGAGTGACTTGCACTTGCAGGTTAAGGGTGCTTGTGAAAGGGTTGAAGGGTATTTATAACATTGTATTTATTGGCCCCTTCTATGGTTACCGATTGAACAGCATAACTTTGTACAGTTTGTAAAAGAGTAGTATATCGAGTATAATGAAGGTCGGAAGCTTGGTGTATGCAACAACAAACTTAGGGTTTGATACTTGAGGAATGAACAACATGAGTCGAATCTTTGAGAGAAAAAAGTTTACAAAGGTTTCATTGAGAGTTAGTGGTGGCTATGAACAATTGGAGGATTCAGTGGTTTGTGCAGTTAAGATTTGTAAGTTGCTTTAGTTACATTCTATCTTAAACCAAGGTACATGGCTTTATTGAATTTTGCAAGGTTATTGATTGCCATATATATTAGTTGCTTGAGCTCAACATATGGTTATAAAATGAGATGAAAGTTTAAGATTGTAAGATTTATTTGATTTAGTTGTTTTGATTATTTTTTTTGGTAAAAAGAGGTTTCTTTCAAAACCATATCTTGTAGTTTCTAGTTGAAACATATCCTTTAATATGCTTCTACAGTTTGACTGTAAACTGAATCTTGTGCTTTAAAGGACTGTTGCAAAAATACAATGAATAGATTAATGCATTTTGTGTGTTCTAGGTTTCAAATGTAATGGAACCTATAGGACATGAAATTTATTACAACAGAAAGTTTCCATGAGCTTCAGAGAAATAGAGAGATCTTCTATCTTTCACTCTTTATCTTGATTTTTTATAAATGTCAATGAGACATCATTATGCTAGTCAGACAATAATCAACGAGATTCCTTTTCTAGTGAGGCTATAATTACTGAGATTACCATTTTTTTAGTGAGGCCTAATAAAATGCATTTTTCGAGTGGTTTTTCTCCCTACAAAGGGTTTTCCACTCATAAATCATTCTGTTATGGTTTTGTGGTTCATATGGTTTTCATGATTCATGAAATTCAGTCCTGTTGTTTCCTTTATGTACTTTGCAACATTTGAATTTCCATGTTGTTCAAGAATCTTCTCTTGGTTATCTCATTTGGATACATTCTAGTAATTGAACATCCAATTGTTACAAAGAAACTATGTGTTATGAGAAATAATTGAATTGAATTTTGTTTTTGAAACACTATTTCACCTTGCCCCCCTCTTAGTGTTTTCGTACTCCAACACAAACATCAGGGATTGTTCAAGATAACTCACAAAGAGGGTCTCCTTGGAAAAATAACATCCCATGATGAATGCACACTCCTTGAGAAGAGCCATAAGGAAAAATATGCATTGTAAAAAATAGATCGAAAAAGAAGTCCATAAACATAAATTATGGCCCTTCAAAGTTCCCAAAATGAGAACCAAATAACAAGATCACTAGAAATAAAATTTTGAACAATCAAAAATTCAAAATAAAAACCACATTCTCCATCATGAAGCGAATATAATTTTTACCCATTTCAAAAAATATTAAAAAAAGAGTAGCAAACGAGTGATAAATTAACCATTAGAGGTTTCCTCCAATACTATAAAATGTAACAAAGAGGGTTTTATCTCCTTGGTGGTGCCCCAATGGTTGGCAAGTGGCTTGTGGGTAGTGACACTAGTAAAGGTGGCATCCTAGAAACACAAATCAATGGCACCACTAGTTGAGATGAATTTTAGAAATGAAATAGAAATATGGTTGTGATAGGTGAATTAATGTGGTGGAGACCTAATGGAGTTGGTAAAGAAAATAAATAGATACAAACTTTAATTAAAAAATATTGGGGCTAGGTTGGAAGCATCTACCTTTCCTATATGGGTGGGAAGAAACCCAAACTTCATACCACCCCTTTTTAAAGCTGGTTGAGGTTAAGTGTCTATCTCCTCCTATCATGTCAATGTACTATGGAGCCCTACCATAAGAAGGGTATGGGGGTACTACCCCTAATGAGTTAAATTGGAATTAACCATGTGCTTGACCTATGTTGCATAATGTAGCATAAAAATTGTCACCCTTGACAATTTCACATTAAGTTTAGCTCCCCCCTATGTGCTTGGACCTAATTATATATTTATTTACCCATTTTATAAATATCTTCATAAAATCAAATAGTGGGAATATAAATAAGCATGTAATATTTGTCCTCGATGTTTTAGGCCCCGAAAAGAACGGGTCTAGACTAGGGTACCCAACTCACTTGTCTAGCCCTTTTTGGATCCATTTTGGATATGTTAGTGTTAGTATTTTATTATTTAAAAATATAATTTTATTTTTTGGAAATCAAATATTTAATTTTCAAGAAATTAGATATTGAATTGCATATAAATACTAGTCAATTTCACCATTTTAATCCTAGCAATTTTGGAGAGGAAATTGAAGATCTTAAAACTAGTCAAGATAATTCAAGGACAAATTTAGCAGCATTATTACAGTGTTTTCATCAATGAAGGGAAATTTTTTAAGACATTAAGCAGAAGGAAACAATTATGTGCAAGAAGATATTATGACCAATCATGCCAAACTATGAAGATGTGTTGAATTATCCTTTGCATGCTAGTTACAACAACTATCATGCTTTATGAACTAATCTTTCATAGGTCTATCAAGCAATTTCAAGGAATCCATCAATCAAAATTTGTGGCAACTTGTCATGTAACATCACTTCATCAAGGATTTCACATCAAGATAACATTGAAATTTATCATTTATCATTTCAATCAATTATAATTGTTTTGGACTCTGCTCGACATAGGGTATGCCCTCTTGATCATCAGTATTTGGTGTACATGGAGGTAGAAATACAAAAATGGGGCTTGACTTAGGAAATCCCCTATACAACAAAACCTTTTTCCACTCTTTTTATGCATAGATTAGATTTGAAATTTTCAACATGAGACAGTTCTAGAAAACATAGAGCAGACTATGACCTATATGTCAAACTTTATAGATTTGAAAAAGGAGGATTCCAATCTAGGGCACCTCATTCCCTTGACTAGTCAAACAAAATTGATTTTTTTTCACAAATTCCACTTTGTATCTTAGTCTCATATTTGAATATTTTTTGATACTTTTCACTTTTGTCTATGCAATAAATTACATTTACAATTCTAAGGTTATGTCACAAATATAATTTTTAAAACACACATCAAATTCATCTCTTTTACAACTCAAGAAAACATTAACCAGGCTAGGAGGTTGTCTTTCCCTTATGGTAGCAAGCCAATCATAAAACCCTAGTTGGTTTATGTTTGAATCTAGAGTCAAAGTGAAATAAAGATAATCTAGGATCACTTTTCCCACATCACACATAAATAATTATTTTTTATTTTTATTTAAAAATTAAACTACCGATGTCAACAAAAAATTATTGCCTAGATAGAATATTTTGTATTTAACATATGATTAGAAAAAAAAAATTGTAGCCTCTACAAAATGAAAAAATCTTGTGCTAATCTCTAGATTCTTAGGCCTTTCAGATATAATGGAAATGTATATTTATACCATAATTTTTTTTAAATGATAGGCGATCTATAAATTCCCAATAGGAGAACCCATCTTTCAAATGCTTGTAGATTTGACCTTTCACATCCTATTTAGACACAATAAAAGATTAAAATAACTTTATTAAATCCTTTAGATCCAATGATGAGCTCCTATTCGACCTAGAAAATAACTAAAAGAAACTTGCAAAGTAAAGCCCAAAATAGAAATTATCCTATAATATGTTATTTATCTCAACCTTTCTAATTCAATAGATCATCTAAGGATGTAAGAGAAGAACATGCTTGGTTTTAATGAAAGAAAAAGTCAAAAACTTATATCTTCAAAAATGAGCTATCTCTAGACAAGATCTTTCTCTTATACCTTGTAAAGTTTAACTATAGAGGTAGCTATCCAAAATCAAGATGCTTAACAACTAATAACAAGAACCCAAGAAGCTCAACATGATAGAATAACAATATTCTATATAAATGATGTAATTCAGTTATGTGAAAGTACATAGTGAACCCTTGTTTATATCTAGGCAAAGGTGAGAGATAGGAAAATAATTGATTATGAAAAGATTCATAAAAATGTGATGTGAGACACAAAATTTAAATAATCTAAATGTATCCTAAGTTAACCTAGCTAACTAGGTGTGAAAATGAAAAGGGAAACTAGTTAAGAAATAAATTCATTCATGTACCAATAAAATACATAAATATAACCATGTTGCTAATAAATAAATATAAAACAAATCTCTAAAATGAACATCCCTACAAAGAAAAAATTAAATAGATAAATTATACTAGACCAAATATTATTTACTGCTTATTCTATAGTAGAAAGGTCCTCTTTCTTTATATTATAACTTTGTTAAGTATAAATTGAATAAAGACATCTAGCAATAGCGGATAAGTGTGATCTGCATTCTTAAATACAATCTACATTAATGTAAGTTAACATTTAAGATGTAAATTTAACTATTAGAGTACGCTCTCTATAAATTTTAATGTGCATTCTTATAAAAAATGTTTTGAAAAGTCTAATTCCATTAAAGTATTTGAAAAGTAAAAAATTAGTTGAAAAAGAGCACTTTTAAACCAAACCATATGTATATTAAATACAAAATTCTAAGAATGATTAGTTCTCCATGTTAATTTATACTTATAGATAGATCGATGGTTGAGATTAAAATAACTACTATCAAAAAGATTTTGACATATCAATTTTTAGAACAATGTCATTTGACTAATCATAAATTATAAGAAGCAAAAAACTGTAACTTTAGATTTATTAAAATTCAAAAGTAAATATTACCAACAACATTATTTTCATGAAAGGCAAGCATGATCTAAATTAGACAAACCAATCTTCCTACATAACCATTGGTACTATATAGGTTTAGACATCAATATCTACAATCATTGTGCATAGTGAGAGAGCTATTAATTTTTAAGCTTACCCATAAGTCTCACCTTACTATTGAGTATAAGCTAAATCTATGTTGAAATATCTACAATATAAATCTAGGCACCAATATCTACAATTATTGTCCATATTGGGAGAGTTGCCAAGCTTTTAATCTTACTCATATATCTTGCCTTACTATAGAGTTTAAATTAAAATTGCCTCAATATCTACAACACAAATTTAACCATCAATATCTACAATCCTTGTTCATAGCGAGAGAGTTGTTAAGATTCTAATCTAACTCATAAATATTGCCTTATTATAGAGTATAAATTGGTGTCCCTCAATTTCTACAATCCTCAGTCATAGCAAGAGAGTTGTTAAGGTTCCAATTTGACTCATAAATATTGCCTTATTATAGAGAATAAATTGGTGTGCCTCAATTTCTATAATACAAATTTAACCATCGATATCTATAATCATTGTTCATAGTGAGAAAGCCTTTAATATTTTAGACTTAATCATAAATATCACCTTGCTATAGAGTATAAGTTCTTAAATTTGCATAAAATTTCAAATGTGGAAGGTGCATATTCAATCCAAAAATCTTGGTATACATTCCATAGAAGTAAAAAATGCATACACACTATCCTTACACTTCTAAAAAATAAATTTGCATGACTTTAACCTCTTTCATTACAAATTCCTAGTAATTAAGAGTGACAACTTACATTAATAGAATTACCTAGAGATGCCCTCTACGGCTATATGGTGAGGAGCGCTTCAGACATGCACGAGACTTACAGGCAGAGGGATTACGTGATACGCCAAGCTTTGTCTGCTGATTACGTAAGTGTTGGTAACTATCATTCAGCTGCCTGCTATATTTACTGACTCTGCTCACTGAATATCTGTACATTTCTATATATTAATGGGTAGTCCGCTCTTTGAAATGTTGTTCCACTAGAAAATGGTGTAAAATTGTAATAGAGGGCTTTCAAGGATTTTGATAAAACAATGTTTAGAGAGAGTCATAATATATGGTCAATCTAGTGGAATCAAACATGTAATCATATGAGCTGTCTTTATTTTATAGCTGGTTGTATGTATAATGATATATATATATATATATATATATTTTAATCTCCATTTATATGAACTGCCTTTCATTCATGTCGGATAAATCTAGGAAACAGAAAGTGCAGCCATCATTCTTGTTTTCCAACAGTTTGACATCTGGTCTAATCTAGAGGACTGTAATGATAAATTCCTCTTTTTGTAGACAACATGTGATTTTTCTTTGGATATGTTTCGTAGCATTATACTTTCTTCTACAAGTATTGTACAAAATCATTTGCAAAATTTTAACCTAAGTTAAAGTGTCTTTCAATTTTGTGAGAGACTTAATTTTTTTGTAGTCTGCAATAATTGTGAAATGACATCTCAAATGGTCCACTTATTAAAGGTTGGTTAAAATTTATAAAAATAATATAAAATTAATGAAATAATTTTTTAATCAAATACATATATTAATATTATATTTAATTAATATGGTATTTATGTTGTAGAGGAAATTTATGGGAGAGTATTTAATTGCAATTATGGAAAATGAATGTGTAAAATTCACCAAGATCTTTGGACCGAATGAAGCCATGAATGTCAAGCAATCACATGCTCCTCCCTGCAAATTCACCAAGATAATCATATGAGTTGTTTTCATATAATGATAATTTTATATCTGGTTATAAATTTTTGGTAATCAAAGGTGCCACCATAAGGAATTTGTAGCTGGTTGTATTTATAATGATAATTTTAAAATTTTTAATTTATGTTCATATAAAGTGCCTTCTATCCATGTGGGATAAATCTAGGGAATAAAATGTGTGACCATCATTTCTATTTTCATACAACTTGTCGTTTGGTCTAGCCTTGAGGACTATAATGATAAATTCCTTTTGTAGAGAACATGTGTTTTTATCTTTGGATGTGTTTCCTAACATTTTAATTTTTTCTACAAGTGTTCTACAAAAATCATTTACAAAATTTTAACCTAGATTAAAGTATCTTTCAGTTTTGTGAGAGACTTAATGTTTTGTAGTCCCCAATAATTGTGAAATGACATCTCAAATGATCCACTTATTAAAAGTTGGTTAAAATTCATAAAAAAAATAAAATACATTAATGAAATAAATAATAATTATAATAATTAAATAAATATATTAATATTATATTTAATTAATATGGTATTATGTTGTAGAGAAAATATAAGAGAATCTAATTGATATTATGGAAAATGTATGTAAAATTCACCAAGATCATTCACGAAATGCTAGTATCAAATTGAGCCATGAATTTCAAGGAATCACACAATCCTCACGACAAGATCAAAAATACAAAATGCAAGCAAAGAATACACAAAATTGGGTAAATCATTATGTAGATTAATAATGAATTAGATGCACAAATAGGAGAGAGGAGAGAAATCAACACCTTGAATAGTGGAGCTAATTGGGTAGCCAACTCTTACTAACTGAAATACGTGGTGAGTTAACTCCCTCAAGACTCGCAAGAGGTGGTGAGGTAACTCTCAATGGCTATGACACTTAAGTATTCTTACTACCATGTGTAAATATCCATGTGCATAATACATGAAAAATATGTACACTAGTATCCCCCTTAAGCATTGCTTAGGTGGCACAAAGAAACTAGGTCCTGACAACTAGGCATGATGAGGTACCTAACTACAATTCAATCTCTCATAAAGTGGAGAAAGAGAGAAAACCTAGAGGGAAAAAACCTTTTTTTGCAAAAGAGATTTAAGAAAGTGAAGAGGACTAGAAAGCCCCTTCATTGATGATGTTACTATTGAAGTAGACTGCATCCCAAGAAGATCTTGTAGATGAATGAGCTTTCTCTCCATAAAAAGTTTGGTGAAAATTTCAGCAACCTACTTTAAAATTTGAAAAAAATACGAAGTTGTTAATCTAGCCATGGATAAACTCCCAAAATAATGTATGTGAATCCATCTATTTTTTCTCTGTTGGTGTTCGAAAAAATTCTTGCATATTTGGATGGTATATGGTTGTCACAATAGATGACTATGGGCTATCTAAATTGAATGTCAAACTTACTAAGAATTCCCTAAAGCCAAAGGGTCTCAAGAGTTGCATAAATAGCTCCTTTGTACTCTATCTCTATGGATGATGAAGAAATATAATTTTTTTTGCTAGATTAAATGATAGGACTAGAACCTATTGATAAATTGTAACCTATACTAGACTTGCAATTTTGAGTATCACTAGTACAATTTCAATTTATATATCCTGAAGATAAGAAAATGAACAAGAGTAAATAAAAAAATTGAATGCACACTAATGGAACCTTTTACCTTGTTTCTCTTCTTTCTCCTTGGATTGAGATAGAAGAATATTTACACCCAATACTCTCTTGATGTGCTCCTTTTGATATATTGATGAATATAATATGTTTTCTTATAAACCAAGTACATGGTGATAAGATTGAGATGATGAGAGATCAAATGAATAACGTACTTGGATAAAATATTAGAATATTAGATAGAGAATGGAGCAAGAAAAGACTATGAAAAGAGTGGATGCTCAAATAGACTGAGAGCCCTCTCATTGATAGAATTTCCAAGAGGGAAATCAAAGGCTAAGATGTATTGATTAACGTATGACTAGGATTAATTAAGGATTAGGGTTTGGATGAGGCTTATCCTTGTAGCATGTGTCACAAGAGGGATGAAGGTGTAAAAGGTAGTTCTGATATTTGGATGCTTTCACATGTGAAAGCATAGAGGGTGGAGGGATACTTGTTGCTTGATGGCAATTTTAGATTGTGATTAATGTGAGAGGATTTAATGGCTAGGATTAAATGGACATGGATTGGGGATTATGTGGATATAAATATTATGGAAAATAGTAATGGGAATCAATTAGCCTTAATAATTTAACCAGTTTTCATCTTGTTTGAATCAATTTTCCTTCTTTAATTTATTGGTGTGATATTTGATTGTGATTCTTTGTAACAACTGCCCCTTGGTTTCTACCATTTTTTAAAAATCAATTCAAAACAAATACCAACTTAATTGACTGAGCATCTTCCATGTGATTAGAGGTGTTCACTTTAAAACATCACCATTCATCATGGTGGCATCAACCTGACTTCACACCTTATATACTTACACATAGGAATGGTAAGCTCTCAAGGTTAAGGCCATTCCTAGACCTAAACCTAAGCCTCAAGGGTTCATTCTTGATGATCCTTTCTACATATCCCTTCATAGGAAATCAAAGGCTTCGTAGTTTACCCAACAAGGTTAGAGGGAGTTCATTCACTCCTCTTGTATGAGATCTTTGATCTCTTTAAGGGTATGTGTAGGATCATGATGGGCCAAAAAGTGGCAATATGATGTGTATGTGTAGGGTATGTGGCTAACGACTTTTTTTTTACCCAAAATTGATAAAACGGAAAGGGTTTTTAAAGGAGATTCTCATCTTTATACCAATATAAATTAT
>VDFB02305674.1:0-10738 GCA_007258455.2 Sequoia sempervirens
TGTAATGATAAATTCCTCTTTTTGTAGACAACATGTGATTTTTCTTTGGATATGTTTCGTAGCATTATACTTTCTTCTACAAGTATTGTACAAAATCCTTTGCAAAATTTTAACCTAAGTTAAAGTGTCTTTCAATTTTGTGAGAGACTTAATTTTTTTATAGTCCACAATAATTGTGAAATGACATCTCAAATGGTCCACTTATTAAAGGTTGGTTAAAATTTATAAAAATAATATAAAATTAATGAAATAATTTTTTAATCAAATACATATATTAATATTATATTTAATTAATATGGTATTTATGTTGTAGAGGAAATTTATGGGAGAGTATTTAATTGCAATTATGGAAAATGAATGTGTAAAATTCACCAAGATCTTTGGACCGAATGAAGCCATGAATGTCAAGCAATCACATGCTCCTCCCTGCAAATTCACCAAGATAATCATATGAGTTGTTTTCATATAATGATAATTTTATATCTGGTTATAAAGTTTTGGTAATCAAAGGTGCCACCATAAGGAATTTGTAGCTGGTTGTATTTATAATGATAATTTTAAAATTTTTAATTTATGTTCATATAAAGTGCCTTCTATCCATGTGGGATAAATCTAGGGAATAAAATGTGTGACCATCATTTCTATTTTCATACAACTTGTCGTTTGGTCTAGCCTTGAGGACTATAATGATAAATTCCTTTTGTAGAGAACATGTGTTTTTATCTTTGGATGTGTTTCCTAACATTTTAATTTTTTCTACAAGTGTTCTACAAAAATCATTTACAAAATTTTAACCTAGATTAAAGTATCTTTCAGTTTTGTGAGAGACTTAATGTTTTGTAGTCCCCAATAATTGTGAAATGACATCTCAAATGATCCACTTATTAAAAGTTGGTTGAAATTCATAAAAAAAATAAAATACATTAATGAAATAAATAATAATTATAATAATTAAATAAATATATTAATATTATATTTACTTGATATGGTATTATGTTGTAGAGAAAATATAAGAGAATCTAATTGATATTATGGAAAATCTATGCAAAATTCACCAAGATCATTCATGAAATGCTAGTATCAAATTGAGCCATGAATTTCAAGGAATCGCACAATCCTCACGACAAGATAAAAAATATAAAATGCAAGCAAAGAATACACAAAATTGGATAATTCATTATGTAGATTAATAATGAATTAGATGCACAAATAGGAGAGAGGAGAGAAATCAACACCTTGAATAGTGGAGCTAATTGGGTAGCCAACTCTTACTAACTCAAATAGGTGGTGAGTTAACTCCCTCAAGACTCGCAAGAGGTGGTGAGGTACTATGACACTTAAGTATTCTTACTACCATGTGTAAATATCCATGTGCATAATACATGAAAAATATGTACACTAGTATCCCCCTTAAGCATTGCTTAGGTGGCACAAAGAAACTAGGTCCTGACAACTAGGCATGATGAGGTACCTAACTACAATTCAATCTCTCATAAAGTGGAGAAAGGGAGAAAACCTAGAGGGAAAAAACCTTTTTTTGCAAAAGAGATTTAAGAAAGTGAAGAGGACTAGAAAGCCCCTTCATTGATGATGTTACTATTGAAGTAGACTGCATCCCAAGAAGATCCTATAGATGAATGAGCTTTCTCTCCATAAAAAGTTTGGTGAAAATTTCAGCAACCTACTTTAAAATTTGAAAAAAATACAAAGTTGTTAATCTAGCCATGGATAAACTCCCAAAATAATGTATGTGAATCTATCTATTTTTTCTCTGTTGGTGTTCGAAAAAATTCTTGCATATTTGGATGGTATATGGTTGTCACAATAGATGACTATGGGCTATCTAAATTGAATGTCAAACTTACTAAGAATTCCCTAAAGCCAAAGGGTCTCAAGAGTTGCATAAATAGCTCCTTTGTACTCTATCTCTATGGATGATGAAGAAATATAATTTTTTTTGCTAGATTAAATGATAGGACTAGAACCTATTGATAAATTGTAACCTATACTAGACTTGCAATTTTGAGTATCACTAGTACAATTTCAATTTATATATCCTGAAGATAAGAAAATGAACAAGAGTAAATAAAAAAATTGAATGCACACTAATGGAACCTTTTACCTTGTTTCTCTTCTTTCTCCTTGGATTGAGATAGAAGAATATTTACACCCAATACTCTCTTGATGTCCTCCTTTTGATATATTGATGAATATAATATGGTTTCTTATAAACCAAGTACATGGTGATAAGATTGAGATGATAAGAGATCAAATGAATAACGTACTTGGATAAAATATTAGAATATTAGATAGAGAATGGAGCAAGAAAAGACTATGATAAGAGTGGATGCTCAAGTAGACTGAGAGCCCTCTCATTGATAGAATTTCCAAGAGGGGAATCAAAGGCTAAGATGTATTGATTAACGTATGACTAGGATTAATTAAGGATTAGGGTTTGGATGAGGCTTATCCTTGTAGCATGTGTCACAAGAGGGATGAAGGTGTAAAAGGTAGGTCTGATATTTGGATTCTTTCACATGTGAAAGCATATAGGGTGGAGGGATACTTGTTGCTTGATGACAATTTTAGATTGTGATTAATGTGAGGATTTAATGGCTAGGATTAAATGGACATGGATTGGGGATTATGTGGATATAAATATTATGGAAAATAGTAATGGGAATCAATTATCCTTAATAATTTAACCAGTTTTCATCTTGTTTGAATCAATTTTCCTTCTTTAATTTATTGGTGCGATATTTGATTGTAATTCTTTGTAACAACTGCCCCTTGGTTTCTACCATTTTTTAAAAAATCAATTCAAAACAAATACCAACTTAATTGACTGAGCATCTTCCATGTGATTAGAGGTGTTCACTTTAAAACATCACCATTCATCATGGTGGCATCAACCCGACTTCACCCCTTATATACTTACACATAGGAGTGGTAAGCTCTCAAGGTTAAGGCCATTCCTAGAACTAAACCTAAGCCTCAAGGGTTCATTCTTGATGATCCTTCCTACATATCCCTTCATAGGAAATCAGAGGCTTCGTAGTTTACCCAACAAGGTTAGAGGGAGTTCATTCTCTCCTCTTGTATGAGATCTTTGATCTCTTTAAGGGTATGTGCAGGATCATGATGGGCCAAAAAGTGGTGATATGATAGGTATGTGTAGGGTATGTGGCTAACGACTTTTTTTTAACCCAAAATTGATGAAACGGAAAGGGTTTTTAAAGGAGATTCTCATCTTTCCACCAATATAAATTATGCTTTACTTTGAATTTAATAAATAATTATTATTCATTTTCTATTTGAATTATGACTAAAATCCTGATTGATAGGCTGATTGAAAAACATCTATAGCTTTCAAACGTTATCACATTTTTTGAATATGAAACACATGTCACATTCTATGCTTCACATAATATAAGATTTGAAAAAAAATGATTTTCATGAAGTTTGACAAAGTTAAGTTGGTCAAACATACGAAGCTTTTTATATTTTTAAAAAAGTTGTAATTAAAATCTTATAATCACTATTACTTGAAAAATTATAAAAATGCATCATATTGGGACATGAACTTACTACACATACCCTAAACCATGACTATTTATAAAACTTAGTTCCAATTGTAATATAAAATAACTATTTACAATCAAATGTTGGTCCCACCAAACATTAATACCAACCCATAGTTTACAAATATAAACAAACACATAGGGTTATATTATTCCATAATCCACCAATTCTCATAGGAAGTGACTCAAGCATACATCACATATATACAAAGTGAATAACTCATACACATCACATATACATAATGGTTGGTTCTAATATATGTTACATATACTAGCTACAACATATATCATAAATACACAATGATTAGCTCATAGCATACATCACATATACACAATGACTAGCTCTTAGCATACGTCATTAATACGCAATGACTAGCTCTTAGCATATGTCACATATACACAATGACTAGATCTTAACATATGTCACATATACATAGTGACTAGCTCTTAGCATACATAACATATACAATAGTGTATGGCTTATATTCACATCATAAGTATATTAGTGATGATTCATCATATAAATCCTATGTGACAATTCACACAATAAATCACATGGTCACATAAAGAATAACTAGTAAAGTGGAAATGAATGCAACCTATTTCATGGTTCAACCCACTACTCGATTCATAGTCACATAAGCCTACTATGACAACAATCAAGGTTCCCATACTACTCAATGTCATCACTAGCAAGGGAACAAACATAATAATGAGCACAACCCTAGGTCATTTACATGTAAGTACTTAAGGAAGAACTATTGTATAAACATACTCAATTACACATAGGTTTATATCACTTCATGATCCCAAGGGTTACCTACCTTTTGTAATCCAAGATACCATTTTACACATCAAGATAGGCCAAGCTATAATATAATACATGTTAAATTGTTACCTACCTATTATTCATTAGAAACTCCCTTCCATGCAGTCCATCAAACACCTAATCAAACAAGGTGGTCCATCGCCTACATGTTGCTAGCAGAAAACCATCTAACCATCTAGCGTGCACTAGATAAACATCGTCAACATGCTTCTAGCCCCAATGCCTACATGTTCCTAGAAAAATTTGTCCAAGTCTCTATAGTAACATGGGGTATGCATCGCTGGCATGCCACTAGCCCCAAGGGTCACATGCTCCTAGTGAAATCTATCCTACTATCCAAGTGGTATGGCTAACAATCCACAACATAGTATCTTCCTTGACTCCTATCAATCTCGAACATGGATATGCTTATCTCTGAGTGGATCATAGAATTTTCCATCATTGATCACCTAGGATGGATAGGGATAGCCTACATGCCAAAGGATTATCACCTCAACCTATGCCCTCATAGGGTCCTACTCCATCTGTTTCCATAAAAAAATTTCACCTGCACCTAACTTAGCACTATAATTAGAAGAGAGATTCCAAATTAGGAATAAATAGATAATAATTGACTAATTTACGAGCCTATACATAGTAATACAATTCTAAGGTTAATATTCACAATACATAAAGAAAATCACTAATACCAACATTAGGTGAGCTCAACTCAACATGTAACCACTACCAAGTAGTTAAATTCATTCATTTCCTTTAGCTTACTATTCAAACACACATTATGTATTAAAGACAAGTTATCTGATTTTCTTAAATATTTCATAACCATCTAATACCCATTTTGGCCTCATTTGAAGCCTACTAAAGAGAGAAGGTTAAACCAATTGGGAACAACTAAAAAATCTAAGAGTTATTCCCCCCAGACCCTCCCCCCATAGACTTGAGGTCACAGAGGCATCCTTCACCCAAGGACTACCTACGTGCTCGCTTCCAAAGAGATCAAAGTCACACATAGATCTCCATATAAGGTCTCTCAAAGGACCTACACATGGGTTCCAATAACTGTGGTTTTATTTCCCTTCAACTAATAATAGTTGACAATAGTTAGGAAATCATAAGTTCACCATTTTTCAACCCATACTATGACACTTCCTTTAAGGATATTAATATTTTTAATCAAACTTTGCCTATTATTATTCATAACCCCACTTGAACATCCCAAGGTTTGTCTTATCAACATGGGGGATAATCTTCAACATGAAATTACATTGGTTTACCCAACACATAGGAAAACACTTCTATTCTAAATTCACATAATAAATTAACTATAGGGGGTGTTATATTCAAGGGGTCAAATCATATCTAGTAGTCATCATAAGCCTTTTTCCCAATATCTAAATACCATTCTAGAATCATATAGTATTTCTTATGATTGCATTTAGCAAGGAGGATAAAACTAAATTAAATAATCTTATTACACCTATTTCCATGTCAATAGAATTTCCAAATGGTCTATGAAATTCAATATATCTTGATATCTTCTCAATATAATGCTACATATAATATTTCCAATAACACAAGTATTGAAAACCTCATAGGTCATACAACATTGGTGTATCCTTGCCTTAGCCATGATTCCTACACACAAACATACCATTTGTTGGACTTAAGGAACACTGAGAAGGGAGGGTGAATTAGTGTTCAGCAAATTAAACTTTCAATTCAAATCTTAAACCATTTAAAAAACATAAATAGAAATAAAGATGCAAGCACATGAACAAGATGATCAAAACACCATAACACCAATATTTTTACATGGAAACCCTATTAGGGGAAAAATCATGGTGGAGATTAATCCACAATTATACTCTATTAAAAGTATGAACAAAAGGGAATGCACTTGCATTTAGGCACACTACCTAGAGCTCACTACTCAAAATAAGGAAGGCTCACTTCCTTACAAAGTGTTTGTGATTACAAAAAAAATTGAACTAAGAAGATAGCATCTACAAATGCTTGGATTAAGTTCTGATGAAGCACATGAAACAGATTCTGAACCATCTATCTGATCCTGCAACTCACTCTACTCTACTCTGCCTTAATTCAGAATAATCTTCTTCTGCTCAAGAAAGACTTACTCAACTGATCTTTTGATGTTCTCTCTTACATCTGTTCTAGTCTTTTCACACATTCACACCTTCTCACCACTTCATCCTCTTTTTAAAAATGAATTACCGATCTCGTATATATATCTGCTAGCAAATATTTTAATCACTTAAGCCGGCTTCAACAAAAACATGAAATATTCTCCAACAGTCAGCTCAAATCACAAGTTATATTTAATGCTCACCCACAAAGGTTGGCTAAGACATAGATGGGACCCAAAACAATATTCTCAAACTTAGAAACAATTAAACAACTACTCCTTATACATTCACAACACACTACATTCATTGAGTCGGCCACAATGAGCAAATAAACAAAAAATCATTCTACCGAATCTCCTAACTCAGAACAATTGCTGCAAATACCATAAAATTTACTAATAAGGTAACATACATAAGTAAAACAAATTTTTTTGGGATCCAAAAACACAAAATGATGATCCGTGAAGCATACGCTGATTGACTAATCCAACTAGATAATTTTATCTTCATGCTTTCTCCGGGTTTATCATTAATTATCTTCTACATTTCCCGCAGATATGCATCATGATCCGCATCAATATAAATGACTCTATTTTCCTCAATGACAACACTAGAATCCATAACCACCCTCCCTAGTTTCATAGCGCCGTAATCTTCCCGCTATACTTGAGCGAAACATCTTAGTGAAAAATGATTCGCGTTAAACTAAAACTCAAAATTCCAAAACACAACAAAACACTGCTTCCCCTTTAGAATGTCAAGACATTTTTCACTACTCTCCTCCCCCTTTTACATCAATGACAAAACTTTACTACTTACTCTTCTTTTGCTAAAATTTACACTACACTCTCTCACCCTTTATTGATGCAAAAATTGATCAAAATTTGAGAAATTACAATTATTGCACAAATCAGAAAATTATTTTATACTTATCCTTTATCTCCGAAAGAAATTTCTTCCAAGCATCTACTACAATCCCAATAATTATTAACAAACTATTTTTTTCTGATGTTCGGTTGATGATCTGAATGAGGGATTCTAGAATTGTAATCACTTCTTCCAACTTCTCTCCTTTCTTCAGAATCTCAATTTTTCACTCCATTCTGCACTTAGTTAGATCCTTCACTTTCCAGAAAGTGTCCATAAGAGTGTTTCTAGCAAAGTGAACCTTTGCATGCTCAACTTGCAACTCATGAATGCTTTTCTTGACTGCTCCATCCTGGTCCTAAAACATATTGTAATCCTAACCAATTATGATAAACTCACTCTCAATTTTCTCTAGCTTGTCCTTGTACTTACCAACCACATGAGGCCACCGAAGACAATAATTGTAGACCTTATTTTTTGAGTCAACGCATTTCCTTAACACATTCATTTTCAGCCAAGCAAGAGATAGTCTAAACTCCACCCTTCCGTGATGCATAATTACTTCTTCCTCTTTCCTTTATTGAGGCATGTGAGGCCATAGCCTCCCTCGATACATCTAATCAATCTCTTTGAAGTACACTCTGCCAAACCTTCCAATCTAATGTCATGGTGCACAAAGCATCTACCTAGAGTGTTCTCAATGAAGTCTTGTTCATATGATGGTCCATTTAACCATAAGTAAACAATCTTTTGCATTCCATCTTCCTCTTGAAAAATCTGGAGTATCTTTACTTTGAATAAAGCACCTTCTTCATCGCTTTCTTCTTCTATCATCACATCTAGTTCAACTGATTCTAGTTCATCTCTTGGAGTGTAATCATCAGAATCTTCATTCGGTATATCCACAATTACTTGCTTTTTTCCTTTTTCTTCAGTTCTCAGAGATTTGTGTGTGCCGGAGGAATGCTTCAATAATAAACTTAGAGCCTCTTTTCCTTTCTTTCTCCACCTTACCTTAAGAGGACCCCACTCTCAATTGTTTCATTGGAAGAGAGATGCCAACTATTCCAAATCCTTTCTCCCAACAACTCTCTAAAGAAATTCTTGAACTTGCGACAATTCTTCTGCATTGAAATGTTTAAAAATTTGCTTACAAATGCTCTTCATTTTCCTTTCCATACTACATTATCATTATGAGGAAAGCAATTCAAAAAATACATCATAATGCATATAACTAGGGTACCAAACCTGAAGGGGTAATCTACATCCTTCGTCAATTGCACATTTTCCATCAATTGATCCTTTAGCAATCCACATAGATCAAAGTCTTCATCTTCCATTGTCATTTTGTGAGTCATATATACTGCACCTACTGAGGTTGATCCTTCCCTGTTTCTGAAGAAAATTTAATATGAAATTCCATGTGTAATGTACCTCATTATTGGATGTTTGATTGTTGAAATTAATAGAGCTCTTTGATCTCCTTTTACTCCAGTTAGGGTTTCGACCACTTGATTCTAACTTGACTTATTTTTTAGAACATCTCCAATATTAAATAATCCTATTAGATTTATGATCACCTCTTTTGAAATTTGATAGGGTTTATCTAGAGTGAGGATATCATCATCCAATCTTTTCAAGATAAACCTGACCACTTCCGCATTGACAAAAAAAGGAAACTCATTCTAGATGTCCAAATTCTTATGTTTCACACCTTCAAGCCACTTCAATTCACTAGCTGGAAACAAATTTATTACATCCTTGATCTTCCTACTACTATATTCATCCAAATTCATTGTTCCTTTGATTTGCTTCATTTTACTTTTTGTACTGAACAAGGTTTTCTACTGAGCACAAAATTTCAAAATTCTACAAGCAACTGAAATACCTAAAGAATTCACCACCAAATTTTATTTACTCCTTTGAGATTTCACTATAGAGGCCCTCCTTCTGTTCTTCTTCAATGCAAGGTGACAAATGAGGGTTCCAAATACCCTTTTATGTCTTCACACACCTAACCTTTTTAGCTGCATTAAATACTTTTCCCTAGGAGTTTCGGGTACTCTGTTTTCTCAGATAGCAAAAGAAAAATTTATCTACGGACCTTCTACTTCTCATGTTCCTGCATAAGTGATCACTGATGCATTTTCAAACTTTTATCATAGCTACTGACAATTTTTTACATTTTGGTGCCAGCTACCGATAGGGGGGCCAAAGGATTTTCCTTGAAAAACTCCCCCTAGGCCAATGGCCTGAGATCAATTTCCAGAGGAATTACCAGAGGCTACTTCCAGTACGGGCTTATTTCCTTCATCAGATCCACTCTTCTATACCCACATTTTCTTCATCTAGTCTCTTATCTCTTCCATAGTCACTTTTCCTTTCCCTTTGTCATATTTTTGTGAAATTCTTCCTTTGTATACTAGACCTCTTCTTTCCATATTTTTGTTCTTGCAGAATCTTGCAATGTGACCAGATCTATTGTAACTATAACACACCAAATTTCTCTGTCTAGACCACTCATTCAACTAATTTTCTCCTGATCTACATTGATTAGCAACATGCCCAAATCTCCCACAAGTATAGCATTTAACATTTCTTAAACTGACAGACATACTTCTACATTCAATAGACTTGTGACCAAGCTTTTTGCAATTAAAACACTGACCGGGAAATGATGAACTACTTGAATTTATTTTAATTGTACACTGAGAAGCCATATGGCCAAATTTATTATAAGAAAAGCAATAACCATTAAACTTTTGAGCATTGGGTTGTCTTACCGGATACCTTTTGCCTTTATTCATCTAATTTCTTTGTCTAGAATCCTTATGTTCAAATCTGGAGATTTCTTCCTTCTCATATCCAATAACTCACTTATTATTTGCATCCTTATGTCCTTTAGTCAGCTCATCAAGCTTAGCAGAACTGATCCTAAACTTCTCCTTGTACTCATTTGTAGTAGTGAGTTCATCACTGAGAATAACTATCTATCTTTCAAGTTCTTGTTCATTGTTTCTAGATTGTTGCAATTCAATCTCTAGATGAATGAATCCATTATTTACTCTGTTGCATTCTTTAGATTTTTATTTTAAGGACTAGGCTAGATTCTTCTCATTCTTCTTCCTTTCTTCAATCTCCTTAGTTAGCTTCATTGCCATAGATTCCATCTCAAGCTTCAGAGTAGCATTATTTCTAGCAAGTTTTTCACATTCTTCAGTTATCTCTTTTAGGGTCTAATTCAAGTGAACATCTTCCAAGTTTTTATTTTCTTTCTACTTCAATTGATCACAAAGTTCCTTCCTCTTTTCTCTTGA
>VDFB02305677.1:0-13451 GCA_007258455.2 Sequoia sempervirens
ACAATGACAAACAGCCAATGAGAATAAAATTGGAATGCTTTCCAGAATTCATAAACATGAGAAATGTATGCATTTTTCAAGTCAACTGAAGCATCTTGATAAAGAGATACAAAGGTGAAGCGATGGAGAAAGCCTTCGAAGAATCCTGAAATCTCAACTCTCCCAACTATTTTGAGCATTTAAGTACATATTGTATACTAGATTAGGAGGCATGTGTCAAAGCTCATATTTATTGATGCAAAATAGGTCCAAAGTCACAAATCTGAGGTAGAGTTAGTTATAGTTTTGTAGAAAATTTCAAGTGCCACATAGACCAAAGATATTCCAGTTTTTTAGGAAGATCGTGTCATCAAATTTGGCACTTCATCCACATCCACATTTGTATCTTCATCAGCATTAACAAAAGCAAAGGTATGTACTTGAATCCCTTGCATTTAAATTTTTCTATATATATATATATATATAAATATACTATAGAAAGATCGAAACTCATTTATAACCAAAAAGGTATGTATAGAAAGATCGAAATTCATTTATAACCAAAGAAAGAGCATTTATATGTTGATTATTGACCTAGATTGATCCAATTTTTTCCCTAGCATTTTTCTCCTTTATATAATTAAAGAAGAAATCAAAGCCTTTATCTCCATTTTTTAGCCAATTTATTTTAGCCCTAACTTTTAAACCATCAATATTCTTAATTTACAAATTTCTCAAATTATGCTTGAATCTGACCAACTCCTGTTCAAGGACTCATGCAAATTGAGATTAGATGGAGGCTAAAATCTTATTGAAGCAATTCTTTGATCTCATCAAAGGCTCTTTTTCTGCACAACCTGGAATAGGGACCTTGAGTTGGTAACATTGGAATCCTATTTGAATTGATACTTAGAAATTTTTTTTTAACAGATCCGTAATTAATTTTTTTAGCAAATATTAACTTCTTATATTAAAAATAATCTAAATATTTTAACACATGCATTAGATGGATCTTTGGTTTTTGATGATTTAGAGATATTATGTAATGATAATTGTGTGATTGAAAGTTTTAACAAATATAAGTCATTTAGAAAAGCCTATGAAATCTAGGTTGAGCAAGTGATTAGATATAGACTCTTTTGCATTGAAAGAGGTGTAATATTATATAAGGAAATTGACGGAAAAAAAAGGAACTAAATAATGATCTCCAAATACTGAGAAAATAAGAATCTATCTAAAATTTAGTAATAATATATGTATATATATAAATTGATACAAAAACACAACTAAACAAAAAAATTCTCATATTTATTTTAAATGTTTGATATATGTTATTCATTACATATTTTTTAAATTTTGTATGCTTTTTGTGGAGTTACTATTGGAAGGAGAATATAATTGTAAACTATATATATTTTAAGTAAATCTATATCTTTTAGTATTTAAAATTACTTAAATAGTTTCCTCATTGATATCTTGTTTACTTTAACATACACCATAATAGAAGTTCACATGCACATCAATCTTAGAGAAAAAATATTTATTCATGCCCTTTTCATTACTATTTTTTTTTTTCTTTTAATAGATTGTCCTTTGTTCAATAACGAGTCTACAAGTGGGATATTCTTGTGTGAATTAATCTCATGACATTACCCTACCTTGCATAAGATCTACTAGTGCAAACTTGACGTAGAAATTATCAACCCTACACATTTAAACTTTAAATTCAATTTAAATCTTGACAGCGCCCTCCCACTAATCATTGTGAGCTTACCTAATGCATGTTTATCTTGATTTGCATGTTGTATTTTACTTAAGTAAAATCATTTAAGCATTTAAAATGATCAAAAATTATGAGGACAATGAGGATTTATCAAAAGAACATTTTCATTGACAAAAATGTAATAACATTTTCTCATAACATATATCATCATGTCTCTAATCATTATTCCTATGTCATGGAATTGGTTTGGTTAGGGCTCTAATTGAGGAGAACAAAATCCTCACAATTTAGCACATTCCCTATAAATGTTACTAAACACTTTCAATCTATATTCCCTAAAAATGTTACTAAACACTTTCTATCTATATTGAGGTTCAAATATTAGAAGATCAACACATGTACATTCTAAACATCAATTATTTACTAGTTGATTCTTATGGTATAGTTTTATATTTGCACACTAGTTTCGTTTCTTAGACATGGATATGAACCAAATCAATACTTTGAGACATTTATTCATGACCATCTAGGGATCTAAATGAAGATAACACAAGCCTCACAATTTAGTAGATTTTGTAATACTATGTATATTCACTCTTATTATATTAATATATAAATATATAGGCTCACCGCCTTTGCTTTAAAAAAAATGATGTTTGTAAACATTGTCAATCCATAATAAAGTGTAAATGTTAAAAGATAATCAATTTCAAATATTAATTTTTCAGTAGTTGATTATTGGAATTATAGATTGAAGTTTGTAGACTAGTTTTATTTTGTACACATATTTGAACCATAGAAAAGAACACTTAATTCGCATATTTAAAAGCATTTATAAAATTGGGGATGACCCCACAACACAGCGGCAAGCTACAAAGCCTCTCTTCTGAGAGGTCTTAAGTTCAAATCGCATCTTACAATATAAACATTTCATTCTCAAAAGAAGAATGACAACTTCATTAACATTTCATTCAAAATTCACTCAAATCCACATAGGGAGAGAAAATATATTAGAATTATACATTTATTCATGCTTATAAGTCATATCTACATACAAATTAAGATAATTTGCATATATTCATCCAAAACTCAAAACAGGCTATCTATTCTATTCTGTCCGCTTGGGGTTTTAACAGCCAATGGAACCACATATATCACTTCCTCATCAGAGGACAGATTCTACCCATATATTCAACTCAAAACCTAGCTAGAGCTTTCATCAGTTCTCTCCCTACAAATGAGCGTTGAATTCCCTTTTATATGCCAAGGGAGCAACAAGCTTCAGGCTCAAATGTAATTTCACCACAAAATCTCATTTGAACAAAATCTCCATTGCATTTGTGAATTTCATTTCAAAACTTCCCACACATTGAATCTGCAAAACATTTATAGTGCATGGACTGGGGTAGCGTAAAAGAATAAGGGAACACAAATTTTCATCAAACTCCCCTTGTCGCTATCCACACAAAAAATCCAGGCAACCAAATTGCCACGAAGGCACCACAGCAACTTCTTATTTACCCGCCACCATTCCCTTACCAACACTCTGACCCTCGTATACACGCCCGCTTCTAGTTGTTGCCCAATACGGTTCGAGTCGGTCCGCCTGGGGTTTTAATTTGAACAAAATCTCATTTGCAATTGAATTTCCTTTCAAAACTTCCCACATGTTGAATCTGCAAAATATGGTGGCGCAAAAACTAGGGAAAGCTAGAAGAAAGGGAACACAAATTGTCATCAAAATCACGGTAGCCTGGTAGGGGAATTCTAAAAGCAGGAACACAAATTGTCATCAAAACCCACGATTGGCTATCCACAAGATGCGAGAAACCAAATTACCGCGAAGGCACAAGCGACAGCTTCTTATTTACCGCCACCATTCCCTTACCAACACTCAGGCCACGGTATACATGCCGGCTTCTGGTTTGTTTGCTTGTCACGGTGGAGCTCCCAACACTCCGATACGGTATACCTTTTGCTTCTAGTTGTTGCCCAATCGGTAGACTCTCATTTCGTCTTCTTTCTTGTCCTTACCCAATATGGTTCCTGAATCCGCAGCGGGGTTTTGCCGGTTGATATGCCTGAGGATATCATTTCCTCCATGTGAGGCACCGCAAATTTGCTTGCCTTTGTCATCTACCGGTTGAGCAGCAATGTCCTAGAATTGCAACCTTCTACTACAACCAAAGCAATAGAAGGTTGCAATTCCAGGACGTTGCTGCTCAACCAAAGCACCTTCCTGAATAGCGGGGCCGAGGGCTTTTTGTGAAACTCAAGCGAACGAACCTCCTTCTTGATTTACTCATTTTTCTCTTCTCGAGACAACCACTCGAAGTTGATTAAATTTGAACCCGCGAGTGCCTCTAAGCTGCTAAGAATGACACTATTAGTAGTAAATTCCTCTTCTATTTATTGTGCAAGATAATGGCAACCTTCATCAATGCTTAATAAACATGCATGTGCAAACATGGCAATTTGGCGGCGTATGTACTGTTACCGTTTAACTAGAGCTACATGAGAATCCAAAGATCACCCTTCAAGATTGCGAACAATAACATCTTCACACAGATTGAGATCGATGTGTCTACACAAGCAAGGAATAATTCATTAATGCTTCACCAACCTTCATCTTCCTCTTGCTAGCTAGCAGGGAACAGCAGAGATTTACATTAGCTTTTGATCTTCGTTGTCGATCTAAAACCGCGGGTTATGAGGTCAATAGTGGAAGTGGGCCCCATTCCATCTGGAGGACACACATCGACCTTTTGCTGATCGTAAATCTTGACACCTTAGGAATACTAGCGAGTTGGCGAAGTGCAGTGAGATCCTTCTCCACCATCTTCGAATCTGAGAAAACCTACATTGCGGTTAGTATTTAATGAAAGGCTTTGGCTAAGCCGTCGTGACATGACCAGGAGTTAATGGCAAACTACGTCCGGATTAAAATTAAAAACCCAACTTTGATTTTAATGCTTTATTTCCTCTACAGGGTTTTATTTCCTAAGTCTCAGTTGGACCCATTAAATTCTTATTCCAACCCTAACAAGAACAAATGATTAAGCTAAGGATTGTATTTGTTGTTATAACTTTAGTTCTAGAGAATTCTTAATTATCAATTCTTATTTATGCATTTGTATATGAATCCAATTGAATGCCTTTCCATATCATTATGGAAAATTTTATTAATGCAACCCTAACTCTAACACTAATTAAACCTTGAACCTAACCTGATTGAACTCATATTATAACCCTAACTCTAACACTAATTGGTATGGTGTAACCCTAATTGTATCAAAACCCTAGAGAACTCCTAATGGTGAACCCTAACCCTAAAAGATAGACAATAACCCTTACCTTAATTGGACCTAAGCGCAATCCTAGCCCTAATTTAAGACTAGCCTTAACAGGCCTTAATTAGAAGCCCTTATTGAATTATAACCGTAATTGATCCCTAACCCAAATTGAATACTAATTGAACCTTAACCCTAAGTGAATAGCAACCTTAATTAAACTCCAACCATAATCTTGTTTGAATTTTGACCCTAATCATAACCATAATTCAACCCTAACCTTAATTGAACCCTTACCCTAAACATGAGTTCAATTAAGTTTAAGGTTCAAATAGGGTTAGAATTTAATTAAAATTAGGTATAGGATTCTATTAGGATTAGGGTTGGGGTTGGGGTGAAGATTAAGGTTCTATGATAGACCTTCGGGTTAGTGTTAGGGTTCATTTGGGGCAAGGGTTAGTATTAGGGTTAGGGTTATGGTTCAATTAGGGTTTCATTAATGTTAGTTTTAGAATCATAGTTATGTTTAAGGTTGGATATAAAATTAGAGTTAGGTTTGAAGTTAATTAGTGTTAGTTTTAGGGTTGGGGTTATGGTTAGACTTATGATTAATGTTAGTATTGGGATTAGATTCTATCACTTTAATAAAAATAGTCTTCTATAAATTCATTCAATTTTTTGAAATTATATAATTTAAAATATTTTTCAAAATTTACCTATGTTGATATGTAAGAGATATAGACAAATCTAAACTCTATACAATTTATAGTTAACCCACGACATTGTGTATAAAAGGTTTAAGTTATGAATGCTATAATATAACCAAAGTACATGAGGCAAATAAGTTCTACCATCAAAGTTTTAGAATAGTTTTGTTTGTATTTTGTTGTATTACCCAAAGAGCTGGATCAAACATCGAAATCTCCAATTGAACCCATGCTGATGCGTTTGTTGATTGTGAGTAGTGGACAAAAGCATAGCAATATTCATTAGACCAAGACCAAGGTAGAGAGGATTAATTGATGAAGTTATTCTTGAATCCTCTTCATAGGAACATGACAACTAATTGGTATTCTCTTTTAGCACTAGGATCGCACAAAGTAGAAGCAATAGTTTTAATTTGCTATATATATTTTTTATTCAAGGGGTAAGCGGCTTTTGACGGAGCTATGAACCGGATACAACCATTCAACAATACCACCCCAACGGGGTTTGAACCTTTCTGGAAAGCACAACAATGCCACCTATAAACCAACACACCATGCCAATACCGGCTTAATTTGCTATATATTAACCATCTTTTACTGCAAATGAGAACAATGGCATGGGTACATTAGTTCACATCATCATTTGAGACATGCTCATCTAGGACTGAGAGATATAGAATTTGTGATTGATTTAAATGATTAATTTATTAATATTAATTTCAATTTGATTTAAAAGTAATTACTGTTAATTTTAAAGTTGATTTTCAAAAATAATAAATTATATTTTATAAAAGTAATTAGTATTTATTCTAAATAATTATTCTAGTCTTAATTCATTTATTTTGCAAAACGTATCTTAGTAATTAGAGTTAGTTCAAATTTCAAAGCAATTGAAAATTTGTTAGTTTAAATATATGTTTAATAAGTGTTGTCTTAGAATTAATTTATGACAAAGAGAGGTGATTAGTATTAATTTATTTAAATTATAATATAAAAATAATTTACAAGGTTTCTATTTATTTTTAAATAATAATTAATTAATTTATATTAAAAAGTAATTTTTTTGAGTAATTGGTATTAATATTTTGAAAGAATTAGCTCAATTAAATTTATGCTACAAATCAATTTAGTAATAAAGGTAATTAAAAATAGTTGAATTTTGATGTTATATTGATTAATTAGTTAGCATTTGTTATTCAAAGTTATTTTTTAATTATTATTATTATTTTAATAATGCAAAGGAAAATAGTAAATAAATGTTACGTACCCAATGTGAGGGGTAATTAATAAGTAATTTAATGAAAAGTAATTTATTTTTATAGTGTAATTTAATAAAAAGTAATTTATCGTTATAGTGTAATTTAATTTTCAAAATAGTTAGTATGGTTTACCTCATTGAATTATTGGAAATAAACAACCTAAGTTTAATAAAACTCCTAAAAATTAGTTAAGATTCAAATGGAAGTAATGGAAGCGCCAAAATCATATATCGGGTGAAATTTGTCTTCCAATTAGATTGAAGAGAATTGAATTTTGAAATATAGAAAAAATGCTTCATTGGTTAAAAAGAGAATTATTAATAACTAGTTAAGATTTGGTGGTGCCTATAGTTCCCTCGCTGGAACTAATAAAAAGATTGAAAATAACGAAATAGATTAATTACAAGTGAAAAAAATAAAAAAGTTTATGCTTCACGAAAATCCCTTATCACTCAAAGTTTTGTAGCCAATAAAATTAGGAAAATTAATTTTTAAATTTGAAAAGTTAAAAATCTTGCATATTTACTTTAACTATATACAAATATTTGTCAAACAGAAAAAAAAGTTGAGTTCTCATTTGTTAAAATCAAAGTTATTAATAACTTGTTAAGGAAAAGGGGTCGCATAGTTCCCTTGGCAGGAACTAAAAAATAAATGTGTTTTCAATGTTTATTTGCCAGTTTAAAAATGTGCCAATAATGTTGCAATCACTAATGATTAATTTTTTTTTGATGGTTAAAATATATTGATAAGTAAATTTATCAATAATAAGTAAATTTATAATTGATTTTTTCTTGATAAGTCTTATTTAATTTTTCTTAATTATATTAAATTATATTTTATTAAATTGTTAAAAAATTTAAGTTGCTTATAAATAATTTTATGTGTTTTTTATAATTAACTTGATATTGTGTATAAAGGTTTAAGTTATGAATGTTAAGTGATATTGTGAAAT
This sequence comes from Sequoia sempervirens, assembly GCA_007258455.2. Taxonomy (NCBI): domain Eukaryota; kingdom Viridiplantae; phylum Streptophyta; class Pinopsida; order Cupressales; family Cupressaceae; genus Sequoia; species Sequoia sempervirens. The sequence goes on from VDFB02305677.1 coordinate 7,914, forward strand.
TATTCTATGTTAAATTAATGTTATGAATGCTATATAATATAAAGAAAAATATTTCTAATATATTTTTAATGCATCTTTATATTTTATAAACAAATATCTAAAATAAAAATCTGATTGTAAAAAAAAATAGAACTTAATGAGTGAACATACATTTAAAGTTAAAAGTGAAATTATAAAACAAAAAGTAGATTTATTTTATTTTTCTTCTATAAATATAATTTTTAGTTCACCTTGAACTATAGGCACTCCACCAATTTAACTAGTTATTAATAACTCTCACTTTAACCAATGAGAACTTGAGATAATTTTTCTATTTGAATTCTTTCAATCTATTATCAATGTATGAATGCGATTATATAACAAAATATATTTCAAAATCCAATTCTCTTGAATCTAATTGGTACACAATTTTCTTTTTAGATATAAGCGATTTTGGCGCTTCCATTACTTCCATTAATGATTATTATGGAATGGTGGGTAATCCTGCATAGTAACAAATCATAGTTAGTATTTATCTATTAATCTTATCACTTGTATAATCCTACATTGTAACAAATCATTCTTAGTATTCATCTATTAATCTTATATATATTGTAACGTACAAATCATACTTCATATTGATTTAAAATATTTTTAAATTAAAATAGTTAAATTATATTGATATTAATATTTTTAATTTTTAAGAAGATTATAGTTTAATCAACAAATTTATATTTAAATTTTAGTCTTTTTTGAATAACTTAATTTTTTAGATGTTATGGCTAATCTTATCATTCAACCTATTCATTAAATTTATACTTATATTTTATATTTTGAAATATTTATTTTATATATAATTTAGATTTTTTACATTCTTTTAGATTACTGTTATAAATTGACTATTCTTTTCATTGTTTTCATAAAAAAGAGTTAAATTTTTAATAAATAATATTTTTTAAAATAATAATTTCTACATTCTTAATACATAAAAATGTAATGTGCTAATATAATAATTAGGTTTTCAATTTTACCAAGTAGGGTATATATACTGGTTTATAGATGGGTTGGTGAATGACTTTCAATTTTACAAAGTAAGACTTTTTATCTCTTTTTCATTAGTTTTAGGTTGAGTGGGTATACATGGTGAATTATTTTTATTGTTTAATTATATTTTTAATATTTTTTAAATTAATTGGAATTTGAGAGCTATTATGCTATACTATCATATTTATTTATTTTATTAGGAATTTTAATGGTCACTGTTGTAAGTGAAAAAAATGTGTTGCTATAAGTGGGATGTTTTCCAATTTTATAAGTGTGAATAATTCATGTGATCTTTACCTTTCTTTTAATATAAACAAACTCATCATTATAATAATTAGGTTTTCCAATTTTACAAAGTAAGACTTTTTATTTATTTATTTATTTATTTTTTGCATAGCATTTGACTACTCATATAATTTAATTTTAAATGGTTTTGTTTAGTAAAAGCATAGACACCTCAACCCACAAAACAACTAAACAACTAAAGGGAAACACAAGCATAAACAAAGAGAGTGAAAGGCAGGATAGACCTTGTTGTGAAACAAAACACAAAGAAAAATACAAACCACAACAAAATTTAAATACCCACCATCAACCTATAATTTATAAATTTCTAGCCCCCAAAAATTGGTACATAGATGAGTATATATTTTTTTATTTGTTAAATATTTTTTTATCTCTTAGTTTTAGTTTCCCTACATACTATTTGACTAGCAATAGAAATGCTTTATGGTGTACATATTTTATTGAAATATATTTTATTAAAATTTTATGTTGGTTTCATTCTTAGTTTTGATATTTCCAAAGAATAATTATTTGAGGCTTATCCACTTTTCTGTAATTAAGTTTAAAATTCTCAACTCCTTTAATTTTTTTATTATCTTATATTTTAATTATTAAATACAAATAATTTTCTTCTTGAATCAAATCTTTTATTATGATTTTTAATTTATTCAATCTTTAATACTAGTTTTGATTAATCAAAATAAAAAAAATATTATCTCTCCTATGTATCAATGAATAATGGTTAATGTAAGCATGCAAGATCAAAATAATAAAAATAGGGAAAATAGAAATCTAAGTCTAAACTCTAAAAAACAAATTACCACATTTTAATTAGATTTTTATATTTTAAAATAAATTAAAATTTATGTTATATATTTTAATATTTATGTTGTTATTTGAAATTTAAATAGTCACTTTATGAAAAAATAGTGTTATAAGTAGCATATAGTTTTATTTTTTATAATTTAGAATAACATATTTTCTCTTAATTTTTGTCTCCTATGTTACCAATATAAATCATTTAACTTAGCTTGTCTATTTTATATTTTCCATTCTATTAAATTCAAATATATAAAATAATCTAATAACAAATTCAAATAAATAATATATTTTTAATATATTATATTATTAATTTAACAACATATTATAATATATACACTATATAATACATATGTAACATATATAATATCTAAAATATAATTTTAACATCATTATAATATTATAATATATCTACAATATATATGTAACATATATACCACCTAAAATATAATTTAATATGTTACAACTAAAGTTGTAACAACAAATACGATCCTTACTTAATCATTTGTTCTTCTTACACAAGAGTCCCACCTCATCAATAATTTCGTTTCTAAATTCTTAAAACATAACTATTTAATCCTTTTAATGAATGTTTTATTTTGCAAGGGTTGATTTAGTGCTGCCGTTGATCTATTTCCTGCAGATATCAATGGTGCCGCCATCCCGTGATCGAGAATTCAAGGATCGCGAAATCATGGGTGGGCGCCACGTGTCCGAGATCAAATTTGAGCTATCGCTGACCAACTACCATTTGATCTGAGCCGTTCCCCGCCATCCCGATGGTGCTGATTTGGTCTTGAAATCCGCAGGCCCGAGTACGTAGTATATCGATCAAGCCCACAGAAATTAAAAGAAACCTGTGGAAATGTATTAAAGTAGGATTACTAAAGTGTTCTCGAAGCGCCATGTTCTAAATCCGCGGATATGTTATAATCTCATTTGGAAAAGCTGCTTTCGAAGGTTAACGACATGGCTGGCGACTGTGTTAAAGGAACGAGATCAACGGTGCCCGCTATCCCGCGATCAATGATTACAGGGATCGCGATATCACGGGCGGGTGCCACGTGCCCTTCATAAAGGATGAAATCTGCGTGACCATTGATGAGCTGTCTCTTTAAGATTGACGGTGCCTGCCATCCCGCGCTTAGGAATTTTGGGATCGCGATGTCACGGGTGCCTGCCACGTGTCTCATGCAATGAAGCCTAAGGAGTGAAGAAAGCGTTCGCCGGTTTTAAATGTATTACGGGGCGGATTACTTATGCGCTTGTAAGATGCACGTGTTTTATTTCAACGCAGATGTTATGATTTTAAGGGAAAAGCTGCTCGACAGCTAAAGGAAAGGACGTCGACCATTTTTAAGGTCACGAGCTTTATGGTAAAAAGATGCGGCCAGTGCCGCCATCCCGCGATGATAAATCAAAGGATTGCGATATCGCGGGCAACCGCCACGTGGCATTCCTTCACGGCGTATGACATAGTGGGCCCCTTTATTGCCGTGTTGGTGATTATGTAAGCCTGTTTTGAAGATGGCCGTCGATGATTTGATCAAACTGGAGGATCAGCGGCTCAAATTTAAATATGTATAAAATTATGGTTGGGCCCGTTCGTGCGGCCGTGAGTAATTTTAATGGCGGATGAGACATCCAACTGGCCGGAATTTGATGCGACATAAAATCAATTTACTCGTCTCATTTGTATCCGCAAGTTTCCAAATTATTTACATTGAAAAGCGGTTTGAGCGAAGGTAAGAAATTACTGACATTTCTTTGCGAAGTGGAGTTTGTGCGAAAAAATCCGTGAGTTAAATTTGTCTGTTTCCTAGTCATTTTGCACCTAATTTTGGGAAAGCGGGGGGGTCTGCTATGCTTGTCACTGAGTTCATTAAAATCTTTTGTTAGGGCTATTGTTTAATCATAAATTGTGAGGAATTACGGTATTTTTACTCTGTAATTTCCTATCTCTGCTTAGTCATAGCCACTTCAAATGTAACATTGAGTGAGGCCCTAGTTTGTCTAAAATGAAAGCCAACCAGCGTACTCTGCATACATTGAGTATTTGAAAAGAAATGCGATGATTTCCTAGATCAATTTCCATTATCAACAAATGGCCGAAGAAGGTTTGGTGTTGATCTGAGGGAAAATCTAGGGGAGGGTTGGTGTGTAATAATTCCAACATTATTGATGCTAGGGTTCCACTCATAAGCTTAGAAATGTTTAGATTATGGTAGGGATAGAGGAATTTGCCTCATCCTTTCTCAAATGGATGGAGGGAATTACGACATAGGAAAATTTGGTTGTTCCAAATGTGTTCCCTGATGTGGACTTACTTAGAGCAGTGGCCATAAGATATGACCCTATCACACGGGTAATCAGATATAATGATGGAGGGGTTCTATTGGAAATTAACAGATATGTTATCCAACAGACTTTTGATTTGAGTGAGCCAAGTGATGACTTGGTTCCTATTAATCTTGAAGAAATGAAGGAGGGGTATGCAAAATTGAAATCTCTTGTTAGGGTTAAGCTGCTTCCACCTCATCTGGTTAAGGCAGGAGATTCACAATTTCACATCAGCCCTAGTGACCAGGAACCCTTCAGATTGAATTGTTTTGGAAAGCCTTTCCTGGCTACTTTCTATTCACTATGTCAGATTTGGGTTTACGACCACAGTGCGATAATGCCGATTGCATATGTTCATGGGGTGCAAATACAACACCCTAACTTCTATGTAACATATGACTTCACTTCTTTTTTGGTGGAGAGGATACATGAAGGACTGTTGAAGTTGCAATATGGTGATAATGGTACTCAATTCTTTTGGTATTCCATGTTGATGCATATGTTCTTGTTTAGGAATGCTGATTTCTTTGAGAATATGAACTTAAGACAATCACTTAATGGAAAGATTGCCCGATGGATATGGGGTGGAGATTTGTCTGTAATAAGGAAGCTTACCGGTTATGTACGAATTTGATAATTGTTCTTTTACCAAGATTGAGGCTAGATTGATGGTAAATGTACCTAGGATCCCTCGGGAGCTGCATGATTTCCTTGACTGAAGGAGAGGGAAACGAGAATTGAGGGTTTACATAAGCTGGGGTGACGTGGCATCCCATATCGGTCAACCTTGCTTGTCACGAGAATATATAGTTTCAAGGAACCCCTCACATGCTGCTTCATACAATGTGCCACCAAGACTAGGGTTTGCGGGGATTATGGCGAGATGGGGTATATTCATGAAGATAACCTAACTGGAAAAGGGAAGGGAACATTATTCCCTGATTATATAGTAGTGTCTGACTTTACATCTTCAAAGGGAGGCTGGACACATTTTGACAAATTCTTTATTGATTACCATATGAGATTTGGTCAAACGCGACAACATGATCCTGAAGGTTTCTTTGCTCTTTT
>VDFB02305678.1:0-10814 GCA_007258455.2 Sequoia sempervirens
TGGCTAATTTTTCATTGAGCCGATTTTAAAATACCAAAAAAGTAAACCTTTTGAGAGCCATAAAAGATGTTATGTTATGTTCTTTTGACAAAAAACAATACCAATTTCTATGGCTCCCTCTTTGAACCTGTGAATGCCCATAATTTTGCACAAAGGGAAAAACCACAACCATCATTTTTTTTTGGAAACCTTATAAACACTAACAAGATTAACCATGCACATGCATGGTAAAATACTATACACATCAGATAATGACATTTGATCATCATCATTGGAGACATACATACACCCTTAAAACAAGGAACGAGATGACACAGGGACTTAGATTAATTTTGTGCTAGGTTTTGAATAAATGCTGAGGACTATTGGTAACTAACCTCCACTTGACATTCAACTCCACATTAAACGTAAGTGTTATTAATCCATCTACAAATTAACTATCCCTTGAAGTCATTATTATTATAACCTTGATGATATAAATATCATAATGATGCATTAATTTAAATATCCATATTAAACTTAATACAAATTTGAATCACAAGAAATTCATGAAATTTAGTTTGTTTAACCTCAAAAAGAATGTTATTGAGGAGAGGTCAATTTATCATATGCAATAATTTAATTATTCCAATACTCTTATAAAAAGAAAAAGAAAAAAACAAATAAAAATAATTTAAAATAAATAAGATATTATAAAGATAAAGTAAATATCATAATTAAAAATCTTATTATATATATTAAGAGAATTTTTTAATATTTAAATTAACTAACTTATAAAACATCACACTTAATTCTTAAATAAATAAATTAAGCCTAACTCTCTTAAGAAAAGAATCTAAAGGAATATCTACGATTCTTTCTTTCTTTTTCTTAAAAAAGAAAGTTAGAACTTTTTAAAGGATTTACTTAGATATGATAGTATATCATATTAATTTAACTAACGGAATACGAAGACGATGCATTTTAATCAATCTTATTTGAATGTATATATTAGGTGTGACGTAAGTAGTATGGCTATGATTTATTAATATTAAATTATAAGACACCTTGTTTTTTTGTTGTTGATAATTTGCATGCAATCGGTATTATTGATATTAATCTTATATGAAGGTTGACATCCATTATTATATGATTGATTATTCCACCCAGCATAACACTAATTATTTTATTGATAATATAATCTTTTTACATTGGCGAATACCTAATTTTTCAAGAACAATAAATCTTTTTACCTTCCAACTCTTATTTATTATCAACATTTAAATTACCCACAGTGTACATGGGTACTATTATAATTTGGTTTATTAAAGAACACAAAGTAAGCACTTATTTTAATATCAGTCGAAATATTGAAGTGACTATCATGGTTATTGCTATTTACTTTTTGTGCTTTTACTTTCCTTTAACCACAATAATATTAATGTTATAGTTTTTTTTTTACTATTGGAGTAAGAGAAAAACTAATTTACATCAACATAGCTGTTACAGAACAACACCAAAACACCAACAAATAACCAACAATGCTGTTATAGAACAACAGCAAACCAAAGACAACAACAGGCTGTTAAAAAAAAACACAATTTTTTTTTTATTGAGAAAATGCAATGTACAAGAGGAGAAATGCAGTTAGAAACTGCAAAAGAACAAATCAACAATTACAAACCAGCACCAGAAACAAAGCTGCCAACTGAAGCAAATAACATCACAATTACAGCACATAGTAGCAAGCTGAAACAACAACATGGCCAAATAGAATAGCAGAAACGTAGATCAGCAACATATGAAGAGAGCTGAAGCAACAAAATCAAAACTGGGACCTCAGAGCCTGTGATATATGAGGATCTTTTTTGCTTAAAAGCTGGTTCACTTGAAGTTTGATTTGATGAATGTGACCCTCCAGCATAAGACTTTTTTCAGACTTCGCCTGCAATTGCACGAATAAAGAAGCAAGACAATAAAATGTATCAGAGTAAAGCTTTAAAACTGCAGCTTCCTGGTGATTGCAATAAATGTTAAAAATTGCTTTACATCTGGTTCTCCATATATGCAACAATATGATCTATCTGATACTAGTAGCAATAACATTATCATGCAGCCCTGTCCCCAAAAGAGCCTCTTTCCATCTTAATTTATGATCAAATATAGCAGGCAAGTCATTAAAAATAGAATTCCATTGCTTTTTAACAAATTGGCAGCCCCAAAAAATGTGCCAAATATCTTCATTTTTAGAACAATAAGGACATTTACTTGGCTGAATCTTGATACATTTTAACCTGCCCCCGATGGGAAGCTTACAGTGGAGCACTTTCCAAGCAAGTAATTGAGCATCTGAAGAAGCTTTTGATTTCCAAATTTGATTAGAGAGTTTGGCCCAGAATTTTTCACTAAATCTGCAATGCCACTTAAGATTTAAACAAGGATTCAAAGGCTGGGCAGGAAGCAACTGTAAATACAACTTTTTTAAAGGAAATTTGAGAAAAGGATAAACTCCCAGCCAAAGCCAATCTTTAAAAAAACTACAGTGTAAGGGGGTACATAGTTTCATAGACAATTCCACCAGAACCAAGGAGCAAACAAAAATCAAGAATGGTCTAAATTTATTACTCAGCTTAAAACGTGCTTTGACAGTATGCCATGAAAGCCAACTCAAAGTGGAGAAATCCCAAAGATCCCCAACAATACAAACCCCTTTTTTGAACAGAAAATATGACTGTTTCGGAAAGCTTAAGGCTAGGGGCTGCTCATGATAACGAATGAGTTTATTCCACCAAATGGAGGAAGTGGAGAAGCTGAAACCATGTTGAAGAGAGGCCTCTCTCCATTGTACAAGATGACAAACACATTGCCAAGCCTTCCAAATAGATTGAAGGGATGGAGAAGCATTAATTGAGAATGAGGGAGCATGAAGGATTTTGTCAAGTGATCCCACTGATTGCCATTTACCTTTGATAGACGCTGAGCTGATTTTGTGTCTTATAAGGATCTTCCAAGGTTCCTCACCTTTGACAGCTCTTATAATCCATTTAGCAGCCAAACAAGTACCTTGAGTTTTAGGATCAATTAACCCCAAACCTCCTTTGCATTTAGGCTGAATGCAGTGGCTCCAAGAAGTGGATATAAATCCCCTGTTACCATCCCATTTAGACCATAAAAACTGTCGAATGAGCTTTATAAGGTCTTCATAGCCTTTGTTGGAAGGCATCCAACAAGACGAATAATAGACGTGTGTGGCAAGAAAAATTTTATTGGCAACTTGGATTTTACCAGCCAAGGAGAGAAACTTATTTCCCCAACTAAAGAGTTTATTTTTAACTTTGTTCAAATACCAACTCCACATATCAGAGAGGGAAACCCCAAAACCAAAAGGTATCCCAAGATACCTGATAATTTCACCATGTTTAATGTGCTTCCACTCATGAGGAATCCAAGGAGGAGGAGGTCTTGCCTGAACCATCAAGAATTCAGTTTTATCATGAGCGAGTTTAGACCCTGAAATAGCACAGTAAAGATCCAGAATTTCCATGACATTAGAAATATTTTTTTCAGAATTTTGAAGAAACAGTAAACTGTCATCAGCATAATGCGAGTTAATAACATCAACATCTTTTGGAATAGAGATTCCAGCAATGAGCTTCATTTTATTGGCATTCTCAAGCATATAGCCCAGTGCATCAGCTGTGAGGGCATAAAGATATGGAGCAAGAGGACAACCTTGTCGAATAGATCTTTGTAAGGGGAATGAGTCTGTCATCATATCATTAATAATAATCCGAGCATTAGCATCTTGGAACAACATTTGAATATGTGCTCGAAATTTAGGCCCGAACCCCAACCATTGCAACATTCTAAGGATAAAGTTCCACCGAATTCTATCATAAGCCTTGTCGAAATCAAGTTTAATTAAAATCGCATTTTGTCCTGTTTGTTGGGCCCAATTACAAGTTTCCCAAGCCAAAATCAGATTGTCAAGAATAAATCTGCCTGCAATAAAACCTGTTTGCTCAGCTCTAACAATTTCTTGCACCACAGGTTTAATCCTGATTGACAAGGCCTTTGCAATAATTTTATAAGAAGTATTAAGCAAAGTGATAGGGCGCCAACCAGATATAGTGTCCTCCTTTCTCCCTTTGGGTAGAAGTTTAATTATTCCTCCATTAATATTTGGGCCTAGAGATCCTTTCGTAAAGGCTTCCAAATATAAACAATAAAAGTCATCCTTAATAAGATGCCACATAGCCTGATAGAACTCCATAGGCAGCCCATCACTACCCGGACTTTTGTAAGGGGCCATAGAGAAGAGAGCATTTTCTAATTCCTCCAAGGAGAGTAATTTGTCAAGGTAACAGCTGTACTCAAAATCAATTTGAGTAGGAATATAATCCTTGACAATGTCCTCAAGTACTTGTTGGAAGTCCTGCCATTGATCATCTTGAAAAAGGTTTTCATAAAATTGTTTGAATAGGGTGCCTATTTCAGAAGGCTCAGAGTGTAGAACATCATAATCATCCCTTATAGAAATGATTTTTTCTTTTTTGTGTTTATAGCTGAGATAATTAAAATAATATTTAGTGCCCTTGTTTCCTTCTTTAAAATAATAACACATTGGTATAAACATAAAGTTCATGCATCCATCGACATACATTCCTTATTCTGTTGGTTGCCACAAACTATAAATACAAGAATAACACTATACATTTTCTATTTTGTTTCTCTTTTCAATTTCTACATGCATAACCCTTACTTTTAACAGTTAAGACATGCACATGATATTTCAAAAATGTATGCTTACAAATTAGTTATTCTTTCACATTATTCCCTTATTTCTTTTCTCCTATTTGTATTCATTTCATTTTTGAATGTAATAATCAAATGTATCCTTTCACAGGTGTAAATTTGAAACAGAGTATATTTTCCTAAATGCCCACTTTCCAGCTGCAATAGATGAGCAACGAACGAGTAGACCTCAAACCTTTTGAGTCACTTCTAGAATAAAATTTATCAAAATATTTTACTAAAATAAATTTATATTGTTTCATTTATAATAAACTAGCAACTCTCTTTTCCTGCACTTATATTTTACTTCAGCCAAGCTTCACAAATAGGGGTTTCCCCTCGCGCTCTCTCTCTCTCTCTATATATATATATATTTGCAACATAAAATAGAGAATTGATTAAAATGTCCAATTTACATTATGTTTCTTTCAACATCAAATGAAAAAACTCTTTTCTTCCATACATCTTTTTTTTTTTTCCTTTCATTTTACCACAACATACTAGCTTCCAGCATTACAAACAATATTTAAAAAAAAAATACAATGAAATACATACAAATAATAAGGCTTGCTCTCCACCCTACTATAATGGCATCATGGAGCCTCATGGGCTCTAGCCATACCCCCGAGCAAGGAATGATTTTGGCCTCAAGATGATGTAATAGGGCCTTCTCAAGTCTCACAAAGGAATAAGGTTAACATAACTTAAAATCTCATGTGTGTAGGTTTTCTACTTTCCATATTCAACAATGAACTATACAACATGCCACCATTTTACCACATAATTTAAACAAGGGAATGTGGGAGTAGAAAAACTTATCTTTTCACTTGGATGATGGAATTAGGCCCTTCTCTTATCATTTCATCTTCATGTAAAGCTACCTTGGTCACTACCTCTCAAGAGGATGGACTCCTCTTCTCCTCTCATCTTCATTTCAATCTAAATCAAGTTCTCCAAAGGGAGAAGTGGGTAACAACCCACTCATCCTTCCTCTCCAAGATATATAGGAGTTTCAACTTGTATCCCTTGGATGAGAAGGTGTGGAGTGTACCTACCTCCATCAAGGGGGCTCTTTTCCTCATTAATGAGGGGAACATGCACTTGGACAACCCTTCAATCTCTTCACCCCATCCTTCCCTCAAAATTCGTCACTCTTCATTATGAGGACTTTTTAGGGGTCAAATCATGTCCTTATGGCACTATTGTATGCCTACTTGACCCCTACCATTATGGTATAGACCCTAGGGGGATTTTTTTTGCATCTCAACCAAGGAATTTGGCCAACCACCCTCTTTAAAGCCTTATTTAAGGATCCATCTGAATTTTCAATGTTAGATACTAGGGGTTCCCAACCCTTAAGCCTACTTAAACCCACATGACTCAACATTAAATTCCCTTACAAACACTTATCCTTTCAATATCAACCCTCACACCTTAATCTACCAACACTTTAACTTTGTTTCTTTCTAAGCCTTAAAAGGGGTCAATTTCATAACCACAAGAAGATGTCTTTCGATTTTCTTTCGATGGTTTTCCCCTCTCATATTGACAACCTTTATTTAATCGTGCACATTACCAATGAAACCATAAGCAACAATCATATATTGCATAATTCTCCAGTTGAATATCCTAAGATTTTACTGCATATAATTTCATTTAAATTTTTCAATTTATATCCTTCATGAGTGTTTAACACCTTCATGGTAGAGGCAATGAAACAAATTTCAAATGAAATACAAGAATATTGTCACACAATTGCATTATTTATAGTCCAAAATACCACTTACCACCTATTTATGGAAACATATAACAAGTTAGGTTGGGTATTAATCACAGCAAAAGCGGATTTACGAACTCCTTAATCTATACCATTTTCAAAAAAAACTTTAGAAAGAAGACTTAGAGAACTTGCTACATTGTTTTTGTTGCACCTTAAAATTTTGAGTATAACTATCCTTAATTTCTCATCCAAGGTTAGTATTTCCTGATTTCAACAAAAAAAGTGGCCACTTAAGACCCCTTTTTGGCCCCTCATATTTTTGCACTTACCCACTTGTGTGAATGTTACTATCGAGTGCAACATTTTATTATCACATCAATGACACTATTGTCATTCTTTAAAAAACTCTACTAGGTTTTGTCCTTGGTGTTTTTCTTGGGGCATTGTAATCACAATTACCACATTTATTTTTTCATCCATTTTGAGGGAGTCTTTCTTCAATGTTCATTTGAATCTACTATAGTGATTCATTTTAGGTTTTCCTTTCATTGGGTTTTATTATCATTTTGAAAGTAATTTTATTAATCACATGGTACAAGAGAGTAGAGGAATAATTAAAAAATAAAAACCTATAGAATATCAATAACAAAGAATCACGATAGGGACACATTGGTTCTTATCCAATGATATAAGAATATTGTAATGTTGTTTCTAGTTTTATGTCTTTATTATTGTTTATGTAAACATAGAGAATTGAGAAAACATGGGAAAAATAAACTTTTTTGCTATGAATGTAATCCATTCTAGAGGAATTTCATATAATTCTAAGCTTGTTACACAAGTTGTAATTGCTCTTTTATGTTATGTCATATGTATTTTGGTAGTTCAATAATGGATAACTAAGAGGATAGAATTGTGAATGATATTCATTAATTCTTGAGATAAGTTTATTGCTTTATATTGTTCTCTTCACCCTTTCCTTCTTTATTTTCTAATTGTCACTTTATTTCCTAGGAGTTAGCATTGGTCTCTTCTATGAGTTCCAATTATCATGTAATGCCATAAATTTGACCAAAGGGAAAGAAAAACACAACTAACTTTTTTTTTTGATAATGTATGTGCTGACGAACATCATACTACTTTCGAGGCTCAAAAATAAGTACACTACACATATCTAACAACATTTCTAGTACAACGTTAATAGTGAAATGTCACTCAAGAGCATGGAACGAGGTTAAAAAAAAATAAGGCATGTGGTGTCCAATGTGTCTACCCTCAAGCAAAGATGAGAAGGGGCTTAGTTCTGAATATTACCATTCAGAAGTGTGACCTTATCTTACTTGGGGTTATTGATAATAGTACAATTCACTGATGTCATTCGGTTACCCCACACTATTGTTTTCTAGCTCAACCGCATGATTAGAGTAATAATACCATGTATTACAAATGATCCTATTATTCCTCCATGTAACTTTTGAGGATGGTTGTTTGCTTTCAATGTTACCGATGATCCAATTATCAATATTAGCATTTTAGTTTAAGGTAACGTTAATACTAGTGTCTTCCCCAATGTTAATATTGTAAAATATACATTTAATCATGGCGTGGATTATAATTCTATTTGCCAATTTCAACCTCATATTGAATTGCCCATTTATTATATCGTCGCTCAACTTTGTGTTAGTACTACTCCTCTATATTATTGCTATCATCATTATTAAGTTTATTGCCAATACCCTTAATCTTACAAATAAGATGATTATAGGTCCTAATGTTTCCCTTTTTCCCTATGATAAAATTATTGTTGTTTTATTTATTTATCTATTTACTCTTTGATATATATTCTCTATACACAAATATATGCTATTTACTTTTAGGAACATTTTAAAATAATAATAACAATAATCCTATTCCACTAATTATATTATCTCCTATATATATATATTATATCCTATATATATATTATATATATTACTTTACTTAAAAAAAGAAAACCTACATTACATTAAAGGATATCCTTTCTTTCTAAGGAAAATCTAATAAGAACTAACCTTTATCTTTATACATTTATACATGCTTTTATATTAATATGACCTTTCTTTTTCTTTTAAGAAAAAGACTTACAAGCCACGTAGCCCTTAAGTTCTTATTCTTTTATGTTTATTTTTTTTAACTTTATTATCTTTCTTTTTAAGATTACTTAAATGTTTCGCATGTCCTACTTATAGGGATATTATTTTATTTGAATCTTGTTCTAGTATGATGAGGTAATAAGTAAAAATAAAGTGAGCGCAAACATTAAGTGATCTTGGTGTTAACAGATTTGAAATTTGTCAAATGCTCATATGTTTAAGCGTGAGGAGTTGAAATGGAGAAGAACGGCATTGCCTCATTTGCATCGACAGAGGAGTCTGGCACTGCAAGGACACTCTGTTCAAGGTAAAAGGGTAGGAAGCTAAGTGACTACTCGTATGAGGCAACAACCTGAAACTAGCAATACTCTCCTCAATTAAATATATCAGTATTCAGTGTTCCATTAATAGTATGCTAGACTAAAATTATGTGCAGTATACTTTACTTGTTGCTATCGCCATCACTGGCACTCCATTTTCTTCCAAATCGCAGAGGTAGAATGAGGTGGGTAGGTACCTATGTTTAAAGAATGTGATGATAGCCATTTAGTCCCAATTTACTGGTAGCACCTGACACACACTAGTGACAACGCATAAATCTCGAAAGCCAAGGCACAGGACTTATGCCCACGAATCTGCTCCTTCAGTGCCCACACATTTCTCTTAATATTGGTTGGGTGCACCAAATAGGGGATGTGACAAATGCACTCATCAATCTAAGGGAACAATTTATTCACATCCGAAGACTAGTCTGGCACAAATTTCAATTTATTTTATTTTATTTTTCTTTTACATCTACTTTTCAGGATGCGTCGGGTGCCTGTACCATGCTTGGTTTTGAATAGAATATCATTTTCGCAAACTGTTGAAAATATATTTGCACTATAATTTTTAGTTAAAGATGGCAGAGTTGAAATAAGATTGGATGACAAAGGCAACCATTTAGTTGAGCCCAAAAATGCACCCACATCCAAAGAAATTCAAACTGGTGAAGTGGCTTATAGTCAGTTTGTTTTTCGGTTTGATTTCAGAGATTGGAAGTTGATGATGGACGCCGTTGAGGGTGGTGCAGAATTGATGCCTCATAGAACTAATTAAGATATAGTTGTTAATTCTGAAAGGGTCGTGGAAACTCCAATCAGAAAGCTATCAAGAAATAGGGGAAGGGTGGTAGTTGGAACTGAGGATGCTGATGAGAATGATGGAAATAACGAAAGGCCTGCACAGAAGAAGAGGAATAGGTGCCTTCTATGATATAGGACATTGTATAATTGGCTCCTGTCCTTCGGGTGCTCATTGGGAAACATCTATATTTCTGTTATTTACACCATAGACACATTAACTTCACTTTTTCTCTGCTCCTTATATCTCACCCATTTAGACGCTCAGAAGAGTCATTGGTTCGACAATTCTCTTGAGGCATTGTGAGTTCCTGTGCATTTTTCAGGATATCCATGCTGAGGCCACAGCAGAGGTTGCAAAATCTATATTAGCCAAGAAATGGTTTCTTGCAACCCGCACAGGTATTGTTCCAACTCTTATTCATTTATTCTCCCCTACTCAACGGTTTGGGTACTGAGCAGCAATACGGTCTGACCCTACCCGCGTATTGTATGTTGAATACCACAGGCACACATCCATCGCTAAAGATTAAAGCAGGGCTATAATGACCGATGGAAGTTTAATGCTTGGCCTCCCTCCCAGGAATTCAAAAGAGGTTTAGCCTTCCATATAGTTCAACGCATACCCAGGACTATTGTTTCATCTCCAAATAAACGTTTCTACCCAGCCAATATTTTAGACCATTATTACTGACAGGAAGGAATAGAAACCAAAGCACTGCCATATGAGAAGATGTAGGCATTGATAGATGTACAGTTATATTTAGTTTAGGTATGTTGAAAACTCCAGATTCTTAGACATTTAAATTGAAAATACATGTATACGGAGTAATTCAGACTCACAGTCTTCTTATCTGTTGTTTGGAATTAATGATTGTAATATCTTGTTTACTTTACTTTTATATGTCCTCGACATTCTGTTTCTGAGTGAGTGACTCAAAAACACTATATGAACACTACTCCCCGACTTGTATATAGTCACAGCTCACTTATAGTGGTGTTGAGGAAGGATAAAGATTATTATATCTTCTAACCAAGAAACTGCGGATGTATTATAATTCTATATCC
>VDFB02305680.1:0-2500 GCA_007258455.2 Sequoia sempervirens
TCTATGTAGTCCGATAAGTTTTCTATTTAGTTCTATTGGTTCTCTATTTAGTTCTATTGGTTCTCTATTTAGTTCTATGGGTTCTCTATTTAGTTCTATTGGTTCTCTATTTCGTTAATATTGGGGAAAAAATAATATTTATGAAGTTACTTTTCCAAATTTCTTTTAATGATTGATGCTATTTATCCACTACGGGAATGTACAAATAATACATCTCCCATAGCTTTGGAATGAATAAGAATATATTAATGTTTACCGTTCATTTCGGAGTAGCGGGATTTGAACCCACGACCTCCACCACCCCAAGATGGCACACTACCAAACTGCGCCATACTCCATTATAACGAACAACATCGCATTTCTCTATTTAATGTCAATTCGGACATTGAACAGAGAAAATACTCTTCTCTCAATATTAGATTAGCATTGACAATCTCGGGAAAATAGTCTAATATAGTGACTAAACAATACTAAAATGCTAAGCCGCCATGGTGAAATTGGTAGACACGCTGCTCTTAGGAAGCAGTGCTAGAGCATCTCGGTTCGAATCCGAGTGGCGGCATTATTGTTAATAAGATACTATGGGTTCAATCCCTTCCATATAAATTACTTATATCTATATCTATTACTTATGGAGTGCCTATATAGTCAATTACTATCATTGTTCGATCTATGTCAATATGATCGATGACATATCAATCGATTTTATCTTTCTCTTACGAATCCTATTTAAAATAAAATGAATAAATGGGTTTATTATGATATTTATAACTCTAGAACATATATCGGCTCATGTCTCTTTTTCTCTTACTTTTGTTGTCACTCTCATTTATTGGGGAACCTTAGTTTATAAAAGTCAAGAACTAAGTAATTCGGGAGGAAAGGGCATGATATTGACGTGTATTTGTATAACGGGAGTATTAGTTACTCGTTCGCTCTATTCGGGACATTTACCATTAAGTAATTTGTACGAGTCATTCATGTTCCTTTCATGGACTTCCTCCATGATTCATATAGCTATAGAAGTACGGGGCCAGGATGTTTGGCGGTTAGGTGCAATCACCGCACCAAGTGCTATGTTAACTCATGGTTTTGCTACTTTAGGTCTTCCGGATAAAATGCAGCAATCTGCAATGTTAGTACCCGCTTTACAATCTCATTGGTTAATGATGCATGTAAGTATGATATTGCTCAGTTATGCAACTCTTTTATGTGGATCCCTATCATCGATATCTTTTTTGGTCATTACGTCCCAAATAAATCAAAAGATTATTCTTAATATGAAGAATTCCTTTTTATTCAATAAAAATCGGTATTCACACGACCAAGAAAAAAAGGAATTGAAAAATTCTTTTTGCTTTCCATTTATAAATTATCGGAAATGGGTATTTACTCACCAATTAGACCAATTGAGTTATCGTGCCATTGGTCTAGGATTTTCTCTTTTAACTATAGGTATACTTTCCGGGGCAGTATGGGCCAACGAAGCATGGGGATCTTATTGGAGCTGGGATCCAAAAGAGACTTGGGCACTAATCACTTGGATTATATTTGCAATTTATCTACATACCAGAATAAACAGGGGTTGGAAAGGAGAAAAATCGGCAATTGTTGCTTCTCTAGGATTTATTCTAGTTTGGACCTGCTACTTAGGGGTTGATCTATTAGGAATAGGGTTACACAGCTATGGATGGTTTATTTAGTAGCTAAAAATTGCAAAAAAAAAAGATGAATTTTTGATTTAATACAGCAATTCTATGTTATTAAATCAAATTAAATCAACAGGGAGCTCATCCAAGTTGTTTCAAAGGGTGTCGTAGAAAATTCGGAATCCCGCGAACTTTCTTCGAATCATAGCTCATAGTTATGGGTCTTTACCCCTAGTTCAATTTCTATCTTTTAAATCTTTATATGGTACTTCTTCTATTTTTTTTTTATAGAACTAAAGCCCAATTTTTCTATTCTATTCTTTTTTAGCTTCCAGATGAATTAGAAACTATCTAACTTTTCTTGGGGCCCGCACAAGCGGTGGAGAATGTGGTTTCATTCGATGTAGGAGAACCTTACGCGATGCAAAGCGAAGAACCTTGGGATTGAGCAAATGATTTCTTTTGAACAAAGGAGTGCCTTCGGGAACGCGGAGATTAATAAACATTAATTACGAATCAATATTTTCGCAGAACTATAGTTCTTCCCCGCAGGAACTATAGTTCCCTTTGTGGCGGTCCAGGATGGTAATATTCCTCGGCACCAGGATCCAATGTTGTGGGAGCCCATTGGTGAATACCATTCTGCAGGTCAATCTTCAAATTATCAATATTTGAAAAAATAAATTAGAAATTATTTATCCATAATGTCAACTCAATTTTGAATAATTTCTATTTTATCAAAAAAAGTTGAGTTCCCGGTTCTCCAATTGACAAATCCATATAGATATATATATATATATATATATCTATTTTTTTTTTACTTTTGCAAGGAGTAGGATAAGTGATAAAAT
>VDFB02305681.1:0-26941 GCA_007258455.2 Sequoia sempervirens
AGGGAGAGTGGGAGAGTGGGAGAGTGGGTTTAGGGTTTATGGAGAGAGGGAGAGAGAGAGAGGGAGAGTGTGTGTGATAGAGAGGAAGAGTGGGAGAGAGAGGAAGAGTGGGAGAGTGGGAGAGGAGAGAGAGAGGGAGGGAGAGAGGGAAAGACCCAAGAGGGAGAGTGGGAGAGAGGGAAATACTTGATATTAATGAAAATTCTTTTTTCTCTTTCTCTTCTCCATTTCCAAGGCCTCACAAACCATAACATAAATCCTCAACCCTTAGGTTTCAAAAATGTAAATTGCCCCACATTCAGTGATCTATTTACAAATCAATGAAACATAGGGATCTTGTTGCTTATTGGATAGCAATGGCATTACTAAGGAAACATAGGCGAAGTGTGATGAAGATATGATTTTAATTTGAGGGGTATGTGGCTGATGACTTTTTTTACCCAAAATTGATGAAATGAAAAGGGTTTTTAAAGGAGATTCTTAGATTTTCATTCATATATAGTAGTTTTTCTCAAAAAGACATATTGGCAACATAACGGTATTCTTTTGTATTTATCATTTGCAACAATTACATGTTTTTATATGAAAGTGGCTAACAAAATCCTACTTTCTAGTCAATAAAGTCTTTAACAAATTTTTCAATAACTAATGGACTTTAAATCCCATGACATGAAATATTAAAGAGGCTCGACATGAGCCATAAGATTTTTGAAACTAAAAATGGGCATATGCAGGATCATGGTGCACCAAAAAGTGGGGATTTGATGGGTATGTGTAGGGTATGTGGCTGATGAATTTTTTTTACTCAAAATTGATGAAACAAAAAGGGTTTTTAAAGGAGATTCCCATATTTCCACCAATATAAATTATGCTTTACTTTGAATTTAATAAATAATTATTATTCATTTTCTATTTGAATTATGACTAAAGTCTTGATTGATAGGTTGATTGAAAAACATCTATAGCTTTCAAACAGTATCACACTTTTTGAATCCAAAATATGTGTCACATTCTATTATTTGCATACTATAGGATTTTTAAAAAAAATGAATTTCATGAAGTTTTGACCAAGTTAAGGTGGTCTGACATATGAGTTTTTATATTTTTTAAAAGTTTAATAAAAAATTCATAATTAATTATTTACTTGGAAAAAAATTAATAAAAAATATGCATCGCATTGAGACATGAGTCCTCTAATTATATGTAATTTTTTTTTAAATTATTATCATTTTATTGTGGTTAGGGTGGTTAGATAGACAACTACTTATTTTTCCCTAAAATTTAAGTACTACTGCATTGAAATTTCAAATTTTCACCAAATAGATTTTTTTTTTTTAAATCTAGTCATTTGGAAACTACATTCAATTTGCTATAGATTATATTCTTACATATTATTAAAATAATATAGATAACTTATTCAAATTTTTATTTCAAGCTGCCTAACTCTGATTTTTCTGAACTTTTTTCCACTTAAGGGCCTATTTTCTCCATGATGATCCTATACATACCCAAATAACAAAATTACAAATAATTGGCCCTATAAGAGAGGGGGACCACCACGTGCAAGACCCCAGGTCACAAATGGTCAAGATGTGAGAGGATATCATAACTTACCTCAACTAAATACGATGTTTGGGGGATGAGGATGAGAATGATGAGGACTATAAAGTCCTGCAACCACTTTGCAATCCCGAGTTTCAAAGTGGGGCTAGGTGAGCCGATTTTCAAGTCTAACACTATGCCTCTGGGAGCTCTTTATCCAAGGATGTAATCATGGTCTTTGGATGATAGCGTGACACGTTGGCATCTCTAAAGTGCATTGGCATTCGTACAGCCAAACAATAGTCAAGACATGGTCAAACTAAGGAAAACAAGCTAACGGCCCAACTAACTAACTAAAGGGGTAGAATGACACAAGTAAATGAATGGAGTATTCTCTAATATTATAAAGTAGATAAAAAAGAGTAAAGAAAGTGAGGAGGATCTCACCAAGGTATTCATTCACCAACCGATCTTTCGAGAAGTGTGTACTCCTACACATAGAAAGAGGGAAAATGTTGGGTGGTTGTATCGGGGCCTTCCTTAGTCAGACCCCCATTTAGGTGTTTCCACCTCCACGAACAACCAAGGAAATGAGATAAAGAAACATTATAGTAAATAGAATAAAAACACTACAAAGCAGTATTATGTTGCTCAACCAAGTAATAGAGGAGAGGAGAGGGAAGCTTACCACCTCCACCAAGAGCACTCAAGGCTACTTGGGGGAGAAACAAGAGCACTCGAGCCTCTGCTACAATGGCGTGGTCCCAAGCATGATCTACTGAAGTGATGGAGTGTTGCTTTTTGCTACAATGGAATGCTTGGAATGCTATTAGAATTTTTGGATTGAATGCTTGAAGTGGTGAAGAGTGAGCTCAATGCTTAGAAGAAGATGAAATGCTTGTTCAAAGAGTGAATATGAAGAAGGAATGAAGAAAATGGCCATATTCAGGTCGGTTGACCAAAGGGGGCATTACAAATTCACTTCCAATGAGAAGAGTAACACCTCTACTAGCTCAGCTGCAAGAATCTACCCGGGATGTAAGTGTGTTGGGAAAATGTCTACACGCCACGCATGCATCCTCGACAAAAATTTCTCCACTGATGTTCAAAACAGGCACCAAGTGGGATGAAAGTAGTAGGCTTAGGTGGAATTAAGCCTTTGAACTTGGTTTTCTAAGGTGAATAAAGGGAAAAAGGGGATTTGCACATGGTGTGCAAATTCACTCTTCTGCAGGCCCATAACATTTGTTCCTAGAATTCTAGCACCCACTTGCTTTCCTTCAAAAGTGTTAAGATCTTCATTCATTTCCCCTTTTGATTGGAGTAGTATTCGGGAGTGGAAGTTGACCTATAAAATATTCAGGGACTAAACCATTAAATCAACATAAGTTAGCTTAATTCAACTAATTTCTAAAAGTAATGTTTTCACACTTATTCATAAAAAGAGAGAAATTATTTATCCTAAAGGTAGTTAATTGGTAGGGTAAATTGGGCTAAAAGGTATAGGTTTTCATATTGATTCCATTATATTGATGAGGTTATTTTTACCTCATTATTTCCTTCCCTTCCTAAGCTCAAGTAGGTCCTCCTACTCTATGGTGTGTTCCTTGTCATTGATTTCTTTTGTTCATTTCCTTATACTTGGCACTTAGATCATACAAATCATCTGCTTCTGTATCCAACTACTATGGGTTTCTCAAGAATCCCTAATGAAAAGTGACTCTCTATTTCCACCTTGCACAACTATCATCACTTTGTTCCAGATTGGTGTATTATGAAGGAGGTGGTGAAAGAAGGAGAGGAAGCATGTACCTCATACCAATCCAGTTGATTTTGAATTCTTCTAGGACTTTGGTCAAAACTACAACTCTTCTGTAAGACCATCTAATGTTAAGGGGTGAGATTATTTCCCTTTTCTTAAGATGCATAGGGAGAGGGGTATACCTCTATTCACATGCATGTTAAGCTTGTCCTATCAATTTTCATCCTTGTGCCTAGAAGTGATCATGGCAAAACCAGATGTTGTTATTATATGTTCCCTATACTTCCTTCTTAAGTATGACACCCAAAAACTTGTGCCTTGAAAAAGAAAGGCTTTATATGAGGATATCTCATTTGGAATCCCAGAATCCTCTCTACCTATGCATATTCTTTGGACCTATCTTGCAAGTGCAACTGATTTCTCATTTTGGATAGGAATGATCTCAATTCTACTTATCCCACAAAAAAATCTATATATTTTCTAGGAGAAAATTATGAACAAAGAACTCACATAACAAATCTTGTTTTTTAGGGAATGACTAAACAAAAATCTTTACAAATTCCTTGTCATTGAGGTCATATGGCTGATTTTGGTGAATTCTTTGTAATTTCCATCTTAAAAGCTATTCATTAGGAAACATGGAGTACAACCTAGATGGTCTTCTACAAGCTAATAATAGCTCACCAATTTCATAAGCATCTTGTTTACCCTTATATGCTTGATGAAAGTATTCTTTTAACATTACCAATTCCCTCTTCATCCTATTATTCTCAAATTCCACATCCTTTAAAAGATAGCAATACTCTATCCATTTCATTAATATTGGAGGGATGCGTACCTAGAACCAATCTATAACAATAGGTGTAGTATGTGTCTCTTTTAACTCCATGATTGGTATAGTGTCACTCTCTTGCAAATTTTGTTCTAATTCCACAATCTTACTCATAGAAGCATTTAATTCAATTTCCTGTATATTATTTTCTTCTTCAAAAGCACTAAATAATTTCATAAAATTATTTTTCAATTCTTGAATACACTTATCTTTATAACATAGAGCAACCTGGTTTTGTTGATCTTACTGATTCCATTGCTAAATCTGGTATTCCAGCTGCTCAATGAGCTTGCCTTTTTCCTCCATTTATGGTGTCAATTTTGCAATTTCCTAGTCTCTTTTATGTACAATGGCAGTTTTCACCTCAAACTCTTCTTTTTACTAGTTAATTTGTGCTTCATCATCCCATAGCCTAGTTCTTAATTCCATAATTTTTTATTTTAGCTTTTTTAATTCCTCACTTCCTTGGCTAGATTCTACATCCCCTGTTTCCTTTGAGAAGAATGAATGAGAAGTTTCTACATCAGTATGAGGCACATTTTCTTCCTTAGAAAGGGATGAGTGAGGCACTTCATCAATAGGAGGCATATTTTCTTCCTCAGTACGCTCGAGAAGGGATGAGTAAGGCCCTTCTTCCACTTCTTCATTAACATGAGACACATTTTCTTCAACTTCAAGCATGCTTCCCATTCTGTCAAGAAAAGGAGAAAATACCCCTAAAGGTTCATCTTCATTATGATTTGAATAAGGAAATTGTGTTTCATCCCCTTCCTGTTCTTTGGTTGATGGGGTTTTCTTGTCCTCCTCCTGAGGAAATTGATCACCTTGCTTTTTTGTTTCATTTATTTCTTCACCATCAGGTGGACTATCAATTTCTACCACCTTTTCTAGAGTCTTGGCCTTCTTTCTTTTGGAAGTATTTCCTACATCTTGGGTTTCAGTTTCAATGTTCCTTGAAGACAACCTTTTACTTCTTTGTAAAGGAGGAGTCATTTGAAAGGTACCTTTAATTTGTTTCTTCCTCTTGCAAGGAGTTTCCTCTTCACCTCTAGAATGCACAATTTCCACTTCCCCTTCTTGTCCTGGGGTTTCTAGTTCATCTATCAAGGTTTTCAACACATCATCATTGGGAGCCATGGAGGTATGTTGGGATTCAGGAGAACCTAATTCCTTCGAGGAGGTTTCTTCAAGATACTATTCTCTTTTCTTGGAAGATTCTCCCTCCTCAAGTGACCTTCCCAGTTCCACATTTTTAAATTTTTTGCAGAAACCTTTGCCACTTATTTTTTGGCTTTTGGCGAAACTAATATTTGCATATAAGTGTATAAGACTATGATGTTTGACTGACCCTATCCCAAATTTATACTTTTCCATCATATATGTGACTAAATGGCACAAGAAGGCTGGTAAATTTACCCTAAGAGAAGCGTCATCAATGTAATGGCATAAATGAGTCAACAGATAAAAATGGGGTCCCACTACTGTAGTCATTTGTCCCTCATAAGTGAAATACTTAATTATCCAGGCTGTAGTAGACCTCAAGGGTTCTCGGAGAAATATCCTATGAATTCATTTGTTTTGTCCCCTAGAGCTTGTGGTCATTATAGGTTGGGATTCCCCTTCCTTATGAAATAATTCTATTAAAATTTGATAAGGGACATGGGTATTTTCATTCAAATTAATTCCCTTATTTTTGAGACCAAAAAGATGAGCAATGGTATTCGTACTTACCCAGAATCATTTTTCTCTCACCATGGTCTTCCCATCTGTGAAATTCTCGATAAATTCCTTCACAAGGTGCTTTGTATACCCTTCAAATTGCTTCATAAATTCCAACCACCCAACTTTCTAAAATAAAACTGCAATAATCCCTAATGCCAAGAATGGAGCTACAAAAGTTGGCTCAAACTTCTTCTT
Organism: Sequoia sempervirens; assembly: GCA_007258455.2. Lineage (NCBI taxonomy): Eukaryota > Viridiplantae > Streptophyta > Pinopsida > Cupressales > Cupressaceae > Sequoia > Sequoia sempervirens. The sequence goes on from VDFB02305681.1 coordinate 6,054, forward strand.
AGCTCCTCCCATTCTCTTTGTTTTCATTTTCTTCTTGGTCGATGAAATTCTACAGACTTTGTAATTCTTTCCTTACTGAATTGTAGATGAGAAAATAGTTATGCATCGATATACCCAATGGAAGAGAAGTTAATTATCACCTTTCCTATCACCTTACTGAATGATTATGATGGGTTTTCATGGGGAATTGCATAACTACTGCCATACTTTTAGAAATCATGTAAGGGCACAAGTTTCAAAGTTAAAAGGAGGAATGGATCATGCCAATTAATTAGCCTTTATTCAAAATAAGTAATAACTCTTTTAAATAAATAAGTTCGCATGTACCATATGTCTTGTCATTAGATCAAATATCACTCACTTGTGCTAACGTAATTGGATAGTCACATAGTTGGCAAGGGTGGCGATGGATAATAGTGGCACAGATGGGATGGTTGAAGTGGTGGTAGAAATTATTATGACAAAAAGGTATTGTAATAATTTTATTTATTATGGAGGGGCGGGGGGGCTAGCTCGATTGGCTAAAGCATCCTATTGCAGGCAAGAGGTCACGAGGTCTAGTCTCCCCCCAAACCTGTGGTACCAAAGGGTGTGTCGAGCCAATGCCACTAGTCACATGAAATTTTTTTTACCATGTGCATTGCAGTTTATAGGGGGACAAATACCCGACCAATTCTTGTAGTCTAAAAAAAAAGAAAAATAAATAAATTATTTATTATGGAGGGGTTCTATATAATGTGGATGAATAATCATTAGGGAGTAGATCTCAAAGTAGCATAAAATTAAATGATAGGCATTTGCAAAATTTAGGAAAAATCAAAAGACTCAAAAGACAAAATTATAGAAATCCAAAGCATTATCGAAAAATGCAACCAAAGGATAGTTTTAGAACAGCATAGAGATAGGTCATCGAAACATGGTAACAAGATCAAAGATTCTGGAGCATCACTAAGAAGATGCAGCCGAGACAACAACCAAAATTTTTGGAGCATCACTAAAAGATGCAGTCAAAGCATCAACCAAAAAAATTTGGAGCATCGCCAAAAGATGCAATTGCAGCAGCAACCAAAAATTTCCAGAGCATCATTGAAAGATACAACCAGAGCACCAACCAAAAATTTTGGGGCATTCAAATAGAATTTTGGAGCAACTAAGCAGAATTCTAGAGCATTGCTGAAAAGATGTAGCCAGAGGGAAGAAAGATACAATGTTTTGACCTTGGCTTCCTGAAGCATCATGGAATTATGTGTCAAAATATAGGATCAAGATGAGGAGTGAGTCAAGTCTATTGTACAGGTTCCAGATCATCACAGCAGCAAATTCTGAAGCATCACAATAACTGACTGACCAGTTCTAGAGCATCGTAGTAGGGTGCGCCAAAATTATGTTTTCCAAAAATATGAAGTCCTACAAAATATAGATAAAATTTTAGTCAAGTCAAAATAGTGAAGTTAATGAAGAAATTGAAGAAACATCTAATATATATATATATCAAAACTATATCAACCCTGCCACAACAGAGTCAATGTAGTGGATTTCTCCCTACATTTCTACCATTTTTGTAAAATACTCTTCATTTAAAGGCTTGTGATAGATGTGTAATTGGTGCCCATTAGCTAGAAGAGTTTAGGTATCACCATCAATAGGCTTCAGCTGGACCAAACCATTAGCAAACACTTCAGAAATTTTATATGGTCCAAGCTAGTGTATCCTAAGTTTCCCTTGATGATCCTTGTATCTAGAATTGAACAATAATTCCCAATCCCTAGCTTTGAACTCTTTCTCTTTGATATGTTTATCATGCCAGACCTTATGTTGTTGTTGGATTAGTTTAGTTTGATGGACGACATCCAAACAGAGTTTTTCCAATTTTCTAATCTATAAATATCCCTCAATTTGAGCACGTTTGAGATCCATGCCCAATCCCATGGTTGTTCTAAGGGTTTGGAGTTCAAATTCAATGGGTAAGAGGGGATTCTTCCCAAAGAATAACTCATAGGGGATATAGCCAGTGGTTGATTTTTAAGTCATGTTGTAGGCCCAGACAGCTTCTGGTAGTTTCCTAGCCCAGTCTTTCCTTCCTGAAGAAACTATTTTTGCTAAAATGTTTTCCAACTTCCTATTAGTGACCTCAACTTTTTTGTTTTCCTAAAGGTGTTAGGGTGGGCACTTCTTGTGACTTACTTGGAAGTGATTTATGAATTTCAACAGAACTTTAGAAATAAACTGGGGGCCTAGTCTATGACAATTGTCCTCATAGCTCTGAACTTGAGGAAGATTATGTTGTAGAGGAAATCAGCTACCTGTTCCTCCCTAGAAATACATAGGGATTGCACTTCTTCCCACTTAGTCAGGTAATTGATATAGACCAAGATGTACTCTTTTCCCTATAAAGGAGGGTCAATTGGGCTGATAAAATGCAATCCCCATTTTTTGAATGGTTTAAGGACTACCTAAGGCTACATGGCCATTTCATTAGAGGTTGTTGGACTTCCTACCCTTTGGAATTCATTACATCGGTGAATGCATTTCTTGATGTCCTTGTGCATTGAAGGCCAGTAGTATCCAACTCCCAAAATATTGAGTTGTCCTTTTAGCAGAATAATTTCCTCCTAAAGGGTCATAATGACAAGCTTTGAGGATACTATAGGTCTTGTATGCCCTCACACACTATTGTAAAAACATATCAGGTCCACATCAAAACAAGATTCCATTAATCCATTTGAAAGGAGCACTCTCTCTAATGAGGTGTTTCTTTTGTTTTGATGAAAAGTGAGGCGGTACCTCTATAATGGCCAAATAATTCACAATATCAGGAAACCAAGGGGTTTTAGTGGAGATGGAAAATAGAATTTCATTTGGAAACTCATCTTGTACTAGAGCACAATCACCATCATGTTTAATCTGGGATAAGAAGTCTGCGACTATGTTCGACTTCCCTGGTTTGACAACAATTGTGACATTGAATTCCTAGAGGAGAAGTAACCACCTAATTATCCTTGCATTTACCATCAGTTTGTTCATGAGGTACTTAATGGCTAAGTGAATTGCATGTACTGTAAATTTATATCCTGTGACATAATGTTGAAATTTTTTGAATACATGAACTACAGCCAAGAATTCTTTCTTCATTGTGATATGTTCTTTTTTGTTGGCATCAAATTCTTGTTGATGAAGTATATAGCATATTTTCCCCCATTCTCATCTTCTTTCCTGAGAACCACTCCAATGGCATCATCAGATGCATCAACATAGATATGGAATGGAAGGCTCCAATTGGGTCCTCAAAGGATAGGGGCAGATATAAGTTTCTCCTTGATAATTCAAATGAATACTAACACTTAGGTGTCCAAAAGAAGTCTATGTTTTTCTGAAAGAGAGAAAACATAGGGGCTGCAATTTTGTTAAAATTTTCTATAAATCTTCGGTAGTATCCAGCATGCCCTAAGAAACTCCTGACATTAGTCTGAGTTTTTGGAATTTCAAGTTTTTGTATGACTTCAATTTTTTTAGGATCAACCTTAATCCCTTCATCTGAAATATGATGTCCTAGCACTATTCCTTGTTCTACCATAATAAAACATTTCTCATGACTTAGGGACAAATGATGATCCTAATACCATTTTAACACATTGTCTATCTTTTTGACAGCTTCATCGAAAGTTGAACCATACACAATGAAGTCATCCATATAAAACTCCATGCACTCATTTACCAACTTAGCAAATCTAGCCAAGATGGCCCTTTGAAACATTGCAGGGGCATTGCATAGCCCAAAGGAAATAACTTGATATGCAAATGTTCCCCAAGGGCAAGTGAAGGTCATCTTATCCTAGTCTTCTATTGCCACCTATATTTGATTGTACCCACTAAATCCATGCAAAAATGAAAAATATTTCCTCCTAGCCAAGTTATCCAACACTTGGTCCATGAATGGTAAGGGTAAATAATCTTTACGTGTTGCTTTATTAAGCTCCCTATAGTCTACATGCACTCTCCATTTCCCATTCTTCTTTGGAACTACAACCAAAGGTGACACCCACTCACTATCAGAACTTGGGTAAATAAATTCCACTTGTAAAAGTTTCTCAATCTTAGTTTCAATGATGTCTTTTAGAGCAGGATTGAGCCTCTGTTGTGGCTGGTGGATAGGTCAAATATCCTCGGTATAGATATGATGTGTACACACACTAGGGTGTATTTCTCTCATATCTATATAGTCCCATGCAAATTCTTTAGATCTATTCACCAGGGTGTCAAACAATCTTTGTTCTTCTATCTTAGTCAACCAACTATTGATGTTCAAAGTTTTTCCTAGCAGCAACATAATGGTTTTGACTCCCGGATGCTTGAACGTGGCTGTGTACATGGGCCTTATCAGGGTGTTAAGTGGACAGCTGTGAGGTACAATTTTATGAATCCAGGAAACATCTACAAAGCAATGGTGAGTTTTGGGAACTAAATTCATCAAAGGACAAGGTAATTCAATGAAACTGACACTATCAAATTCTGTGTGATCTATGTTGATTGGGTATCCTAGGATTTCATCTATGTTTGACATTTCCTTGCTACCAAAATCCATGGTAAGACTTTCCACGCCGTTCTCCAATTCATCCTCTAATTCTTCACCATGTTGTTTGATAACTACCATAGCCAGTGAAGCTAAATTCTCCTATCCATTAGGGATTCCCAGTTCATCAACCCATACTTTATTATGTTTGGTCGGTTTGGCAGGAGGATACAAAAACAAATATTTTCTATTAGATCCATGTGATATTTTCATTCCTCCCTCCTTGTAGTCAATTTTTGATACAACAGTATCCAACCATGGTTGTCCCATAATTATTGGGTAGTTGTCCTTGGGTGTAAAGGATTCAATTATCTAAAAATCTACTGGGTATTCCCATCCATCCACCTTAACAAGAACATTTTCAATGATGCCCTTTGGAATAGCTATAGATTGATTTACCATCTGTAAAATTGTAGTAGTGGGGCATAGATCAATAAGTCCTAGTTTTTCCATCACATCAATAGTCATCACGTTAATGGTTGCTCCAAGGTCTACTAAAGCATTAGGTATTGCTACCTCATTGAGTTTCATTGTTATAAGAAAACTACCTAGATCATCCTACTACAGAGCAGTGCTTTTCCAGCCAACAAGTCAGCTAAGTACCCATTTCTATGGATAGTGTTGATTCCTTTATACTTTCTCCCTGGGGTCTTAATACACAACTACTTAATCAGTTGTTTTAACTCAGGGATCTCTTTAATCACCTATAACAAGGGAACTTAAATCTACAATTATTTAATTTCTTGTATCAATGCAATCTTAGTGGTTCAGGTCATTTCTAGAGCATCTTCCACAGGAATTGGTTTCAATCACTTTGAAAATGGTGCTTTGATTTTTTCCCTAGATGCGAGATCTTTCAAAAGTTCACTTGGACGTTGTTTTTCTTTAAGTGCAGAACCCTTCAGAAGCTCAGTTGGAGACTGACCCCCTACCTTCTGAGGTAGGTCAAAAGCTCCAGCTGAAGGTGGCAGTTTGGGCTCAAGTTCTATGGATGTGGGTGTTATGGGGTTTGTCTCAATAGACTTCTTGATAGATTCATCAATAATTTCTTCAATAGTCAGCTGCAAAAGTGTTTTATTAGACTCAATTACAAATTTCCATAGTGTATGGTGTTAAGTCTAGTGACATTGTCTTGTTCTACAAAATATACCAAAGTATTTGGGTGATTTTTCTTTAGGTTAGGAATTGGTTGTGCTAGAAGTGTTGGCTGGTTGACATGCTCATTTTTTTGTGTGTTTTGGGGTGGTAGAAAGTTCTATTGTTGAGTAGGCATTCTCTTGGGGCTAGTGTAAAACTAATGCCAGGGTTGATTCCATTGAGGAATGGGATTTTGAGGGTACCACTACTATTGAGGTTGGTTAGGCCACTGAGGGTTACCCCAAGATTGATTGTCCCATTTTGGTGGTCCCCAGGGATAGGTTTCCTAATTAGGAGGTACTGGAGGTGGTGCCTGAGGCCAGGGTGCTACCCATTATTTTTTGTTCCAATTTGGTTGGGGCTGTTAGTTAGGATTAGAATTTTGGCCATATGAAAAATTGCATCTAGTTCTTTTATTGATAATTCTCACTTCTTCCTCAATTGGGATTGTTCTTTCCTTGGAACTTTTGATGGAATTTAAGAGCTCACACTAGTCGGTGGAGTGATTTTTGTCACACACTTGGAAAATGTCAATCTTATCAAAATTTTCCAAAGGACATTCTCTTAGAAAATGTTTGTTTTGATGTTTGGGGCAATAAATGCACAAGGTTTCAGGACTTCATGTTTTAGCCTATATGCCATCTAAAGTAGTGTTTAGCTAGACAAGAATTTCGGTCTTGAAGTGAGCGAGCTCTTCATGAAGTTTGTTGATATCATTGGAACCTTTAAAGAGAGTGGACTTCCTAATTCCTCCTCGAGTTCAACAAAAATTCTGACACAATTCTATAATATCATCCAGTCTCAATTGGGACATGTCTCCTTTTCCCATTAAATCCAAGCTCCTTTAAGCTTCATCATTGAGACCTTTAAGGAATAAGGTCTTCAAAATATCGAGACTTATGACTTATACACCACAACATTTAGATAAAAAGATAAACCTATATAGGTAATCTTCTAAAATTTCATCCTCATTTTCCCTTACCTTAAACAATTCCTCTTTCCTATCTGACCATGTAGTATCTTTGGTACTTCTCCAAAAAGACAAACTCCATTTCATCCTAAGAGGTTATTAACTAGGAAGCTAGTCCCATAAACTAGCACATAGCTAAGTCTTTCAGAGTGGAAGGGAAAAGCTTTAGTTTATGATTATCACTCTTGTATTCATATGTCTAACACAAGACTTTAAACTCAAATAGAAACTAATCAAGGTCCTTAGTAGAAAAACCCATGAAGGTTGGAAAGAAAGTTGGTGAAATAATTTTCATTGTCATATAATCATCTGCATCAACATCAATAGGGTAAGTGAATGTGTGTGGTGGTGGATTATCATTATCGTTGGTGGAATTTTTGTGATCACCCACGATGTTGAAAGGGATGTGACCCTGTTCTGAAATTCACTCAATTAGGTGAGGTTCTATAGTTTTCAAAGGAATATGCTACTTTACAATTGTATGTTCTCTTTTTCAAGGTGAGTGGGAATGTCTCCGGTTGAACCTGTTTGATCAATTCCTTAGTAAGTTCTTGATCTGAGTTTCCTTCCTCCCTACTTGTTGTCGGTACATCGACTGGGGGCTTTGTAAGAATCTTCTATGGGGGCCTCATTTCCTAACCATGCAGAAAAGAATCCAAAGGAGTATTTATATCCCTAAAAGAGGTATTTAAGATATCTCCTACTAACACTAGAAAAATGCTTCCCTAGTAACAATGCCAAAAAGTGATAAGTTGTCATTAGGACCTAACATTTTAGTTAACAAATGCATTCATATATCAACCAGGTAGTGTCCAAAGGCTATATGCAATAAAATACATCTCAACTATCTCTCTCTCAGGTTTCCTAAATACTAAACAGATAAATGAAACTCTAAACTAGAGATTTCCTAAACTTGAAAGCAGTAAAACATCTATCTAAGAAGTTGGAAATGATCTAAACTAAGAAGCAGAAAACTATGAATCTGAAAAAATCACCAATAAGCTAGAAAGCATAGAAAAAATTAATCTAAAGAATGTCTAAATTGTTGAAGAAGTAAAACTCGTAAAGAAACTAGGAAACATTGATCTAGTACAAAAGATAGAAATTCAATCAGTTAACATAAAATGATTTAACATAAAGAACTAAAGGAAGGTACTTCAAAACTTCATATTTTGAATTCAAAAACTACAAACTTAGCTACAACCTGTAGGATTGACACTAATAGTATGACACACACACATAAAAAAATGAATTTCAACTATAACTTTTATCTATTAAAAGGAAGTGCAGAATGAAAAGTAAAATACTTATCTATCTATCTATAACCCTTGAGTGGCCAGCTCTTGGGTGTTTCTACAGCTATCTCAGATCACATGCACTAGAAAAATCTCCTTGATACTTAATTCAAAATACTTCATTCATATTGCTCAGTAATTCAAAGTGTGGTAGTTAAACTCATTTTTCATTCATATAATAGTTTTTCTCAAAAAGATATATTGGCAGCATAATGGTATTCTTATGTATTTATCATTTGTAACAGTTACATGTTTTTATACGAAAGTGGCTAACAAAATCCTACTTTCTAGTCAATAAAGTCTTTAACATTTTTTTCAATAACTAATGGACATGACATGAAATATTAAAGAGGCTCAACATGAGCCATAAAGGTTTTGAAATTAAAAATAATAGAATTACAAATACTTGGCCCATAACATCTATTCCTGGAATTTCGGCACCCACTCACTTGCTTTCAAAAGTGTTAAGATCTTCATTCATTTCTCCTTTTGACTGGAGTAGTATTCAGGAGTGGAAGTTGACCTGTAAAATGCTTAGGAACTAAACCATTAAATCAACATAAGTTTGCTTAATTTGACTAATTTCAAGAATTAAAATTTGCACACATGAATAAAAAGAGAGCAAATATTTATCCTAAAGGTAATTAATTAGCAAGGTAAATTGGGCTGAAATGTATAGGTTTGCATATTGAATCCATTATATTGATGAGGTTATTTTTACCTCATCACCAACCATCCACTTCATGTTTGAAATCATTTGGCCAATGACCGTATTGATTCACAACAATCATGTGCAATCAACAAATAACATTGTGCCACCTTATTCATACATCTATTTCCATTAGTCTATTCACATTTTCATCCAACTTCCCACCATTTTAGTGTCATGGGGACATGAAATCCTCTCACCTTGATATGGAAAGGTCTCGTCAATGATGCTCCTATCAAGTTGTTGAAAAGAATCCTCATGACCTCCTACTAAAACATGTTTGTCTCCACGATATCCAAATATTTAAGGGACTTCAAATGTCATCCTACCAATATACGAACTTCCCTCCAATGTGAATTATTTGTGACTGTTTACTATTTTTGCTTTCACCATTGGTATTTCAAAGAGACATGAGGTAATGTCTCTTTGAGATCTTAGGTCACGTCAATAAGCTAGTTGACTAAAAATAGAACATTAGATGAAGTCAAGATGTAAACCTTAAAGCTATAGCTTGATGCCCGATTATTCATACTTTGCAAACTTAAGCTGGTTAGCCCTTATTGAATGAAAACAACATAAATTGATATAAGAATGGATGCTCTTGCATCAATTAAGCTCTCTAGGACTGGCATGGTTAAAAAGATGCAAAATACGAGTATGTGCAGGATCATCATGGAAAAAATAGGCCCTTAAGTGGCAAAAAATTCAAAAAAGTCAGTGTTAGGAAACTTGACGTAAAACTTTGAATAAGTTATCTTTAAAACTTTGAATAAGTTATCTTTATTATTTCAAAAATATGTAAGAATAGAATCTATAGAAAATTGAATGTAGTTTCTAAAGAGCTAGGTTTATTTAAAAATAAATAAAATCTATTTGGTGAAAATTTGAAATTTCAATGCAGTAGTACTTAAATTTCAGGGAAAAAATAAGTAGGTGTCTATTTGACCACGCTAACCATAATAAAATGATAATATTTTTTTATAAGATTTTATATAGAAGCAGAGGACTCATGTTTGGATGTGATGCATATTTTTTTCTAATCTTTTTCCAAGTAAATAATTAATTATGAATATTTTATTACAACTTTTAAAAAATATAAAAACTTGTATGTTTGACCACCTTAACTTGGTCAAAAATTCATGAAATTTATTTTTTATTTTTTTAATCCTATAGTATGTGAAGCATAGAATGTGACACATGTTTCTTATTCAAAAAATGTGACACCATTTGAAAGTTATAGATGTTTTTCAATCAGCCTATCAATTAGGACTTTAGTCGTAATTCTAATAGAAAATAAATAATAATTATTTATTAAATTCAAATTAAAGCATAATTTATATTGGTGGAAAGCTGAGAATCTCCTCTAAAAACCCTTTTCGTTTCATCAATTTTGGGTAAAAAAAAGTTGTCAGCCACATACTTGACAAATACCCATAATATTGCCACTTTTTGGCCCATCATGATCTTGCACATACCCATACCATGTGTTAACCATCAACCATCAGTCCATGCCACTTTTGAACTTGTAAAATGTGAATTTTGGAAACCAACCAAAAAATATTCAAAAATGTGCATTTTTTTTCCTAGTTTAAGTTTTTGTAATTTCCAAGTGGACTCTTTTGGGTGTGGAAAAAAAATTGGTTGGCATGGAGCCTGCTAATGTGGACCCCTCACACAACATAGCCTTCACCACCATCAGACCCTCTCACTTATACGATTGTACAATGCTTTCTTCTTTGATACACATTTTTCACATATTCAATCTTCATTCAAAATGGATTATTTGCAATTGTATAAAACTTTCTTTCTACTATATACAAATTACATGTTTGAACAATATTCATTCAAGATTATTAATTTTCAAAAGAAAAGAAACATTCTAACTCTATGTTCAAAACATTTTCTTAAAATTATACTATATATATATATATATATATATATATTGAACAAAGCAATTTAGATTATAAGAGTGTAGCTACAAAAGTAGCTAGAATAACTAGAGATAGAACAAATTTCTTACCAATCCATCACTTTTACTTCACAAAAAATGTATGCACCTAATAAGGGTGAAAATAGAATCCACCCTAATTTTGGGAACAAAAGAGATGGATCGTTCATTTTTCAAGCTCTAAATCACTTCACATTATATAAAATAAGATGCTAATAACATTAAAAAATTAACCCTAACTATTATAGCAACCATGAGGAATTTTTTTAGAGTATAAAAATTTATGTACTTGTCGAGAAAGTTATTATTTTTGAGCTATGGCGAACTCATTAACCTTTAGGGGCGAATGCGACCTTTTAAGGTTTCAGAAAATTAATTTTAGGATCTTGTACCTTGATGTATGCACTCTTGAGATGTCAGTTGTCAATTTATGGAAGGAAATATTAAATTTTTAAGAGCTCTTTTTATGACCTTACACCTTGAATGACAACTTTGCAACTTTGACAATTTTGACAATCTTGCTCTTCAACCTGTAAATCCACAATAACACATTCAAGGATAGAAAACTTGTTGATTTGTTAGTGAATGGGGGTTTTCCTAAGTCAAACCCCTTGTAGGTAATTAAAAAAAATGAATAAATAAGATAACAAAGCATGAACATGAAATAATGCAATTAGAACCTTGCCATGAAGATATGATCTTTGAATTGTTGCAATAATCTCTTGAATTCTGCCTTGAAATTCCTTGAAAATGATTTATGAATGCTTTAGTGCTTGATCACTTGAATGCTTGAATGCTCGATAGACTTGCTATATTGTGTTAGCATGAATTGTTAGATTTCTTAGGAGAAACAAAGTGAATTAACTCCTTATTTATACTAAATTAGAAGATTAACCCCGAAATTCAAAGAACTAAGGCTGACACCAGATCTAGGAAGAAAGATAACTAAATTCCCACTAGAATGAAATTAAAAAATTAGGGTCTCATTAAGGGGGACCTATTCACCACCAACAATGAATGGGTCATAGCAAAGTTTTGAGGACCGAGCTTCAAGGAGTTGAAAGAGGGCCAAAAACCCATTCCAGAACAACTGAGAAAAGGGGGTCCTATTAAGAGAGGACCCATTCACCATCAAGGGTGAATTGGTCCTAGCTCAACTTACCATGACCAAATTTTTCCCGATGAAATAATTTGATATTTAATTATGCTTGTTGGGAATGATCCTCAGGAGGTGTCAAATTGAAGGCCTAAAAGGGGGTTTAATAACTCCACTTAACCTTAATGAATTAATACCACCTAGATAAATGTGAAAGTGATTTAAAAAACTTTACAACACTTAAACAAGGTGTGCATTATGCATATTTTTATTGAAAAGGGGGCCATTAGGCTTAATTAAGTAGATAAGTCCTTAAAAGGTGTGAAAGTGTGTTACAACACTTCACAACACACTTACAAAGGACAAACTAAGGCATGTTTTTTCTAAATAAAGGTCTTAAAACATTGTGAATGTTTACAATACATTACAACACTAGTCCAAGAAACCATTTGTTCAATTTTAATGTCAGTTATTCAAGCAAGCAAGGAAAAGGGCTAATTTTTTTGTTACTATATGTTTCCCCCACTTTAGTGAGAGGATGACACCATGTCAAACTCACACTGAAGTATACATCCAAGACACATAAGTATGCAGCAATAACAAAGATACATTATCATACCATATCAAAGGCCAAGAATAATTTAAACAAAAACAAAGGATCAAGCACAACTGATTCAATGTAATGTGAGGTGATGGTTGTTTGTCCATAACGCAGGTTGCTCACTCTATGGCCACGAAACTTCAGGTTGTCAATGGGATGATTTTGTCTCAAAATATGTATGCTCACTCTAGGGTAGTGGAATATTTTTCTATCCACTAGGTGAGTTATCCCAATAAGGTGTAAAATGAGAGAATCAAATTAGCGTCTCATACCATACTGAAGTCATCCTCCTAACAACTTTGATAAGGCACCACAATGAAAATGTTGTGTAAAATGTTTTTGAATGTCATGTAACAAATTTTCTAAAGGATATTTCTCTTTGTTTGTGTAATAGTATTCCTCTTAGGGATCCTTGTGCTTAATGTCTCCAAGAGAGGACATGCCAAAGTGTCAGATTATTACCCATGGGATTCCTTGTTTGCATCATGTCATGATAGAAGATCGCACACTCTTGGACATAATCAAACCCAATGACACAACCAAGAAGAGGACACATCATGAGAAAAAAAGGAAAATCACACCATGGAATTTTCCAAAAGATGTCATCATTGTATGCCCCCACTTTAAAGTGGTTGCTACACCATCAATGTGAGCAATTGCTTTAAAGTAGCCAAAGTTTTAAGCCTAAGACATGAGAGCTTTCCATGGAAAACCCTATGCCAAGTCATATGTTTCCAAAGCAAGTTGTGTTATGAAATAGGAAGGGTTTCCCCCACAAACACATAAGAGATCTATGGATTTGGGGTTAGTATGTTTGTGCTACAATATTGTCATAGAGCATGGAACTATCATCATTCCCCAAATACACATAGAATTGGAAAAATGACACAAAGAGAGTGAAAATAAAGAAAAATCCTTTCAGGTCAACATGGAAGAGACATAAATGTCTCGATGCCATGTGTCATCCCCAAAAGGAAAACACAAGACAAATGAAAAAGATCAAGAAAATATTTTGGGTCAATATGGAAGAAACATGAATGTCTCAATGCCTTGCATCATCCCCAAAAGGAAAAAACAAGATAAATGAAAAAGATAAAGGAAAATATTTTGGGTCAACATTGAAGAGACATAAATGTCTTGATGCCTTGCATCATCCCCAAAAGGAAAACATGAGACAAAATAAAGGAAAAGCTTTTGGATCAACATGGAAGAGATAGAAATGTCTCAATGCCTTACATCATCCCTAAAAGGAAAACACAAGAAAAATGAAAAAGATTATTGTGACATAGAGAAGAATGAAGGTACATATAGAAGAATGCACAAAAAAAGAGAGGAACATGAAACAAAATGACATGGGGGATCAAATTACACACATGCAATCAAAGAAAAAGAAAAATAAAAAATCAAAATACTAGTAAAGCACAGGTGAGTCAACCTAAAGTAGGTCATTTTCCTCCCAATCTTAGTTGGTATAAACATGTAAGAGAGGGGACCAACCACATCAAGGCCCTAGGTCATAGAGAGCCAAGAGCGGTAGGCTTCCCTAACTTACCTCACTCTAAAGGAATATTTTATATGAGGGATGAGAATGATGAGGACTATAAGGCCCTACAACCACTCTTCAAACCCAAAATCTAAATAGGGGCTAGCGATCCATTTTTTGGGTTCAACACTTTACCTTAGGTAACTCTCTGCTTGAGGATAGAAGCACAGTTCAGGGATGAAAGTGTGGCGCACTAGCGTCTCTAAGGTGCATTGGCATCCATATGACCAAAGGACCAAAAACATAGTATGAACCACCAAAAAACAAGCTTACAGCCTAGCTAGTCACTTCTAAAGGGACAAAACAAAATTATAAAGTAGGAAAGATACAAATGAGTATGATAATGTAGATATATGAAGGCTGGGTTGATAAAGATAATCTCACAAAGATGATCATTTTCTAGCTAGCTCCAAGTGCACGTCCACCTACACAAAAGAAAGAGGGAAAATTGTTGGGGGTTGTATAGGGGTCTACCTCAGTCAAACTATCATTTCAGTGTTTCCACCTCCACAAATAGTCAAGATAGAAATGATATGGAAATGTGTGATAAAGAAGTAAAGAAAAGAGAAAATGCAAGTAACACTATGGAAAAATAAAGAGCAACTCAACAAAATCATAAAGGAGAGGAGTGAAACATTACCACTTCCACCAAGAGCTCACTAGCTAATGGAGGAGATAGAAGGCATGAATAATCACCACAACCTCAACTAGGATGAAAAGACATTTCACAAAACCTCAAGCCCACATTGCAATGGCTTACTTCACACTTGCTTTGTGGAGTTGATGGAGTGTTGTTGTTGTTGTTATGGTGCTCCAAAGTGTTGCTTGAGAGTGAAGTGGTTGCAAGAATAGATGGATTGAATGCTTAGAGATTGCTTAGAGATCAAAATTAAGTGGCAATGGATCAATTTGAAGGAAGAATGAGCAATAATAAGGAATTTTCGGGTCAATTGGTCAAAGAGGGGCATTACAAATCATTCCCAATAGGAAGTGTAATGCATCTGCCAACTTCAAATGCAAGAATCTATCAAGGAAACTGTAAGCATGCCACATAGATGTCTACATGCTGCATGTGTGTCTCTGAAAAATATTCTTCTACCGATGCAAAAGATGAATTCCAAGTGGAATGAAGGTAGCTTGCTAATGTGGAATTTTTCCTTTGGATTTGGTTTTCTAAGGTGTGGAAGTGTAAAAGGGGAATTTGTATAAGGGGTGAAAATTTTCACCTATACATTTTTCCCCCACTTTAGTGAGCACAAATATTGATGAGTTCTTTGGTAAAGTAGATCAAAAAGGTAGTAGGGTTAGAAATTTATACCTGGACCATCGAGGAAGCAGACTGTGATCTAGAAAAATCAAAAGTGCAGAGTAAGTGAATGACTTCATAGCCTCACAAAACTATGAAGTTGTAAAATGAAAGTGTCTTACTAGCCTGCGAACCTACAAGGAGGTGACCCTCAAGATCTCCCACATGAAGGAAGCCTCATGAAGTAAGTGCCTCATAGGCCCACATACCTACAAGAAACATGTCCTCCAAGATCTCTCACATGAAGGAAATCAACAAAAGAACCTTACAAACCCACAGACCTAAAAGGAAGGTATCCTCCAAGATCTCTCACATGATGGAAACTAAGAAAAAGTGCCTTACAAACCTATAGACCTAGAAGGAAGGTATCCTCCAAGATCTCTCACTTGAAGGAAACTAAAAAAAGTGCCTTACAGACCCATAGACCTGCATGGAAGGTGTCCTCCAAGATCTCTCACATTAAGGAAATTGAGAAAAGCACCTTATAGATCCGTAGACCTATAAGGGAGCATCCCCCAAGATCTCTCACATGGAGGAAGCTCAGAGTTGTGTGCACCTCATAGGCTTGTAAACCTGTGAGGAAGGTGTCCTTTAAGATCTCTCACATGAAGGAAACCCAAAGAAGGACAATCCACAAAGTTAGAAAGAAGATTTATAGGCACACCTACAAAGTGACATGTTTACCCACAGATAGAACATGTCTGAAAGTGGCCATATAAGAAATCAATCAAATTGGAAGGCTTTCAAAGGGTTCCCTCAGGAACCTAATGTGAAAAGAGAGTCCACTCAAGGGACATGTTGTTTGAAAGTACAAAAAGGAAATTCTTTCTCAAATCGATTTGTCATCAAGGAATCCTTTCAAAATATGTTCACTTCATCAAGGAATTTGAAAGGAAGAAAAATTCCCCCTCATGAGGGGAAGATCAAAATTGCTCCCACCTTAGAGGAAGGTTCTCAAGTTCTTTCTTTATAAACCCGTGATGAAGGAAACATGTTCCATTAGGGGTCCTACTTTTTTAATACAATTTTGAAAAAGAAGTGTTCATGAGGATTTTTGAGACAAAATCTGTTGGAAATGAATGTGTTTTCTAAAAATTGAAGAATCATGGAAATGGTGTTGTCATACATGAGAGGGAAAACTCAAGAACAGAAGAGAGAGAAAAGAAAAGAGAAAAAAGGAAATATACACAAATAGAAGGGCACAGGGGGATCTAGTTTCGAAGGGTCAAATCTGCTCATGCTTATATAAATAATAGGTAACTATGGTACAAAGTGAAAGGTCATCAATCCCCAACCAAACCTAGAAGAATGCATGGAAAATAAATTAAAAATAAAAAATTGGGTCAACATGGAAGGGAATCCCAAATGTCCCCAACACTTTGCATCATCCCCAATTTACCGAAAATCAAGTCATAAACATGGAAGAATGATGGTATGAATAGAAGACCTATTTATCACACAAAAATCACTCCAGTATCCAAGCACCAACAAGGGTGACAATGGTCATCTAGGAACACATAGCATGATCATGGGGGAACACATCACAACACACACACTCATCTAATCTAAAGATAAAGAAGGGATCTCCCCATAACAATGAGTGACCAAGAGGTCATTGCTTCCCACTCTAGATCATCATAGGGGAAAGAAGGATGAGCCTATAGTGGTGGAATGTTAATGGAAGGATCTTCCAACCCTCCCACAACAAGGGCAATGGAAGAGGGCCCTACAAGGTCCCCTCCACTAGGCTCTTGTGGAGCTAAGGTTAGTGACTTTTTGAAGTTCGCTAACAAGGTTGAAACTTCATCTAGAGAGTTAAACATGTACTTTACTGGAGTGTCATGTCTTACCTCAACGATAGAAAGGACTATGCCCAAGATTCACTAGTAGGCTCATTGAACAACTCAGGAGTGGAGACAAACTTAGGGGAAGCTAGGGCTTGTTTCATCACTAGGATAGAACAAGCTAGTGCAAGAATGGCTTTCAGAGAAGGTGGGCTCCTCTTACTCCCTCCATTGTTGGAGGGGACAACCTCTACCTTCAACCTTTTTAGGAGATGTGAAATCCCCATAGACAAGGTGAGAGGCACAAAGGAAGAGGAGGAGACATCCATAGTGGATACCACCAAGGTATTTGACATATACATGGACTTCAGGAATGGCGAGATGTTCATAAGGGACATCAACAAGAGTGGCCCTGCTAAAGGAGGGATAAACACCTGCACCCTTTTGGGGTCAGGCGTGCTCTTAGTGAGATCTAGAAGTGAGACTGAACTAGGTTGGACAGGAGCAGAGGGGAGGAGAGAGGAGGACACGTTAGGAGGCCCAGATGCAAGGGTGGTCACTTCCTCTTCCTTTCTCTATAAGGCATCCTACTCAGCCGTGACAACCTTTCATTAGCACTTATGCTTATGCATAATACAATTTCTATGACCCTTCGAGCTAGAGGTCAGAGGCTATGAAGGAACATTAGGCTCCTACTCAGCCATAGGAGTGTCCACTATAGCCATTTCTAATGGAGGAATAGACTCCTGAATGGGAGTGGGAGGAGCAGGTTGGGAAACAATAGGGGGAGTCGGCTCTAGTGCTTAGGCAGTGGGACTCTTCTCCTTTACTACTTTATGAGCATAAGCGTTAGGTGGCTACAAAGAAAAATCCCTTCAAGGACCTTTCTTCCTACCATACAAATAGTACCAAGGTCCAAGAGGTTCAATAGGGATATCTGATATCTTGATCTTGGGTCTATGTTGAGCAGGCACCATTGGACTTAATGGGTAAAGGCCAGAGTTGTTTATCCAATACTCCTCCCAAGAAAGGGGGGCAAATGAGGCAGCCCAAGAAGAAGCAAGCTTCTCCTTTCCCTTTTCAGAAGAGGAGGCAACTAGATGATGTGCCATAGGAAGGGTCAATTTTGGCTGTCCCTTGCCCCCAGTCTTCTACTTTACATAATTTTTGTAAAGTAGGTTTGTTCTTAGAGGAAGCAAACGAACTGGGATGGGCCAAAAGTGATCCAATGAATATCCTCCATGGTACACCAAAGGCTAGTATCCAATGTCATGCATTACATGCACGAAACCTTCATGAGAAAAATTTAAAATTTTAATTATGAACAACGAAGGTGATTTCATTCATGGAAGCTAGCCTAGGTATGTCTAGGTCCAACCTAAACAAATCTGACTCTAGAATTTAACATCAAAAATTGTGTTTACAACCCTAGGTCCAACTAAGATAGATAGAGTTATCGATCCATATGGTTTAAGATAGAGACCATCATGTGTGCGAATGGTAGATTTTGTTTCTTTGTACTCCTCATTCTATAATGAATTTAGTACAAATGTTTCTTTTGTAATAACTTTCACATAGCTCGTGGGGTCTACCAAGACCCCTATCACAATGTTTCCATTGAGGTGCATAGGAATGTAGAGGGGAGAAGGTTTATTGTTTAAGGGCATATATTGTGAAGTGAACATCACATCAGACGAGCCAGTCGAAGGTTGCTTCATAGGAGTAATCATGACCATGTTAACATGGGCCTTAGGCTGAGTGATAGAATCAGAGGGATCAACAATCATTTTGGTAGAATGTGATGAAAATGGGTCTGTGTATATCTAAAACTCACTATTCACTTTTGCCACCGATTTATTTGTATTTTGTTTACTTCCATCGAGATGAAAAGTACCATCCTCAATGCAGTCCTATATCTCATGACACAAGGGCATACATTGTTTGGTATCATGTCCATTAAATCAATGGTATTGACAGTAGGTATTTGCATCATACCAACTAGGGTAAGGCTCCTTAAGAGGCTTAGGGTTCTCCAAGGTTATGTTATTATCTTTCAGCAAATTTTGCAAGACAAAAGAGTAAGATTTTGCTAACTTTGTGACTTTTGGTTGCATTTGAGGTCATTATTAGTTGTAGTGACTACTACATTCACGATAGGATTTCCTTTCCCAAAGATTGATACAATGGAATTCCCTTCATAATGGGATTGCAAGGAAGATCCCTTGAAATAAACTACCATTTGTTGATACTCCCGTAGTGTTGCACACAAATGTACAAAAGAAGGGTATTTGATAAGGGTAAACTTTTCCTGCCAAAGTCTTTGTAAGTTCCCTATGAATACCTTCTGCACGTTAGAATCGGGTAGTGAGTACGAGATCTATGAGAAAAGCACTTGATATCACACTATGAAATCAGTAATCTTCTCATTATATCCCTATTTACACTGGATGAGATCTATAAAGGTCATCTTTGGTCCGATGTTGGCTTGAAATTGTCAGAGAAACTAGTTCACCAGTTTATCGAATGAGAAAATGAAATTATTAGTCAAGGAGAAGTACCATTCAAGTGGTGTATCCTTAAGAGATTGAGGAAATAGTTTTTCCATCAACATGTCATGATGGAAGAAGTTTGTGCACATAGCATTAAAGGAAAACACATGTGTTTGTAGGTCCCCTTTACCGCCATACTTCTCAAATTTTGGGATCTCCATTCCTTGTGGGAAGGGAGTATTTAGAATCGCTACTAATAATGGGCTCTGTCAAAAAAAGTGTTGGAAGATAGGCTAGGAAAAGGCTTGGGAGAGACTCGCCAACTAGATTTGCATCTTACCCATATTCTAAAGGAGAGTACTCAAAATAGGGTCATTGGATGACATAGGACCAGTGGGACCTCCTCCAGAACCACCACCAAAGCCACCTTTGAAACTTCATCTGTGGCCACCATCGAAATCACTATTAGAGCTACTGCCACTAACAGGGCCTCCACCAGAGCCACCTCCACTTCTGAATCCACCACCAATGCCACCCCCACTGTCGAAACCACCACCACTACCAAAGAATTCACAACTCATCCCGCCAAAACCTCCACTACTAGAGGTGATAGGAGGGTTAAAGCTGAAGCCCAAGGTAATCCCATTCACTTTGATAATCTCAAATATTTTAGAGGAAAAAGGGACATATGGTGATCGAAGAGACCATGTCAACCATGTAAACACACGTGGGAGGCATTGATACTCCTAACTGTCTCTCATGTTCTTCGAAAGTGGTCCCTTATATAATGTTAGTATTATTTGAAAGGGTGCACACTTTGGTCAGACTAGAGAAGCTAACCAATAGTTCTATGCATGTTCGGTCTTTTCACACCATATAATTTAATTCACTAATAACTTGAGTGGCCCTAGCCAAATTTGAGTTTCTTTCTAAGTGATTCTCTAAGTTTCCCAACTTTTTGTTAAGTGTAGAGACATATTCTAAAGGAATATGAACAACCTCATGCTCGTATACCAAGGATGGTGTGGGAGATGTAGGAGGAGTGGGGATGTGATCAATCTCATCAAAGAATGCTACCTCACCCCTTGAAAACTACTCTTGAGTTGAAAGACCCAGCATAGGTCCGAAGAAAAAACCTGTAGAGAAACTAGAGGTGACCTCTATCTTATCCATCAAAAGGTGTCGTACGCTTCTCTTGATAATGTACCTAAAGGTCATGGACTGGGTTGTGATTCTCATAAACCTTCACAACACTTAGGGACATAATGATCACAAGGCAGAAAGGGAAAATTTTCAACACCAAAAAATGAATAGACATACGTTCACGTCAAGTTCACCAAAAAATGTAAGAGAGGGGGACCAACCATGTCAAGGCCCCAAGTCACAGAGAGCCAAGAGTGGTAGGCTTCCCTAACTTACCTCAATCTAAACAAATGTTTT
>VDFB02305682.1:0-34956 GCA_007258455.2 Sequoia sempervirens
TATACTTGGCACTTAGATCATACAAATCATCTGCTTATGTATCCAACTGCTATGGGTTTCTCAAGAATCCCTAATGAAAAGTGACTCTCTATTTCCACCTTGCACAACTATCATCACTTTGTTCCAGATTGGTGTATTATGAAGGAGGTGGTGAAAGAAGGAGAGGAAGCATGTACCTCATACCAATCCAGTTGATTTTGAATTCTTCTAGGACTTTGGTCAAAACTACAACTCTTCTGTAAGACCATCTAATGTTAAGGGGTGAGATTATTTCCCTTTTCTTAAGATGCATAGGGAGAGGGGTATACCTCTCTTCACATGCATGTTAAGCTTGTCCTATCAATTTTCATCCTTGTGCCTAGAAGTGATCATGGAAAAACTAGATGTTCTTATTATATGTTCCCTGTACTTCCTTTTTAAGTATGACACCCAAAAAATTGTGCCCTGAAAAAGAAAGGCTTTATATGAGGATATCTCATTTGGAATCCCAAAATCCTCTCTACCTATGCATATTATTTGGACCTATCTTGCTAGTGCAACTGATTTCTCATTTTGGATAGGAATGATCTCAATTCTACTTATCCCACAAAAAAATCTGTATATTTTCTAGGAGGAAATTATGAACAAAGAACTCACATAACAAATCTTGTTTTTTAGGGAATGACTAAACAAAAATCTTTACAAATTCCTTGTCATTGAGGTCATATGGCTGATTTTGGTGAATTCTTTGTAATTTCCATCTTAAAAGCTATTCATTAGGAAACATGGAGTACAACCTAGATGGTCTTCTACAAGCTAATAATAGCTCACCAATTTCATAAGCATCTTGTTTACCCTTATATGCTTGATGAAAGGATTCTTTTAACATTACCAATTCCCTCTTCATCCTATTATTCTCAAATTCCACATCCTTTAAAAGATAGCAATACTCTATCCATTTCATTAATATTGGAGGGATGCGTACCTAGAACCAATCTATAACAATAGGTGTAGTTTGTGTCTCTTTTAACTCCATGATTGGTATAGTGTCACTCTCTTGCAAATTTTGTTCTAATTCCACAATCTTACTTATAGAAGCATTTAATTCAATTTCCTGTATATTATTTTCTTCTTCAAAAGCAGTAAATAATTTCATAAAATTATTTTTCAATTCTTGAATACACTTATCTTTATAACATAGAGCAACTTGGTTTTTTTGATCTTACTGATTCCATTGCTAAATCTGGTATTCCAGCTGCTCAATGAGCTTGCCTTTTTCCTCCATTTATGGTGTCAATTTTGCAATTTCCTAGTCTCTTTTATGTACAATGGCAGTTTGCACCTCAAACTCTTCTTTTTACTAGTTAATTTGTGCTTCATCATCCCATAGCCTAGTTCTTAATTCCATAATTTTTTATTTTAGCTTTTTTAATTCCTCACTTCCTTGGCTAGATTCTACATCCCCTGTTTCCTTTCAGAAGAATGAATGAGAAGTTTCTACATCAGTATGAGGCACATTTTCTTCCTTAGAAAGGGATGAGTGAGGCACTTCATCAATAGGAGGCATATTTTCTTCCTTAGTACGCTCGAGAAGGGATGAGTAAGGCCCTTCTTCCACTTCTTCATTAACATGAGACACATTTTCTTCAACTTCAAGCATGCTTCCCATTATGTCAAGAAAAGGAGAAAATACCCCTAAAGGTTCATCTTCATTATGATTTGAATAAGGCAATTGTGTTTCATCCCCTTCCTGTTCTTTGGTTGATGGGGTTTTCTTGTCCTCCTCCTGAGGAAATTGATCACCTTGCTTTTTTGTTTCATTTATTTCTTCACCATCAGGTGGACTATCAATTTCTACCACCTTTTCTAGAGTCTTGGCCTTCTTTCTTTTGGAAGTATTGCCTACATCTTGGGTTTCAGTTTCAATGTTCCTTGAAGACAACCTTTTACTTCTTTGTAAAGGAGGAGTCATTTGAAAGGTACCTTTAATTTGTTTCTTCCTCTTGCAAGGAGTTTCCTCTTCACCTCTAGAATGCACAATTTCCACTTCCCCTTCTTATCCTAGGGTTTCTAGTTCATCTATCAAGGTTTTCAACACATCATCATTGGGAGCCATGGAGGTATGTTGGGATTCAGGAGAACCTAATTCCTTCGAGGAGGGTTCTTCAAGATACTATTCTCTTTTCTTGGAAGATTCTCCCTCCTCAAGTGACCTTCCCAGTTCCACATTTTTAAATTTTTTGCAGAAACCTTTGCCACTTATTTTTTGGCTTTTGGTAAAACTAATATTTGCATATAAGTGTATAAGACTATGATGTTTGGCCGACCCTATCCCAAATTTATACTTTTCCATCATAGATGTGACTAAATGGCACAAGAAGGCTGGTAAATTTACCCTAAGAGAAGGGTCATCAATGTAATGGCATAAATGAGTCAACAGATAAAAATGGGGTCCCACTACTGTATTCATTTGTCCCTCATAAGTGAAATACTTAATTATCCAGGCTGTAGTAGACCTCAAGGGTTCTCGGAGAAATATCCTATGAATTCATTTGTTTTGTCCCCTAGAGCTTGTGGTCATTATAGGTTGGGATTCCCCTTCCTTATGAAATAATTCTATTAAAATTTGATAAGGGACATGGGTATTTTCATTCAAATTAATTCCCTTATTTTTGAGACCAAAAAGATGAGCAATGGTATTCGTACTTACCCAGAATCATTTTTCTCTCACCATGGTCTTCCCATCTGTGAAATTCTCGATAAATTCCTTCACAAGGTGCTTTGTATACCCTTCAAATTGCTTCATAAATTCCAACCACCCAACTTTCTAAAATAAAACTGCAATAATCCCTAATGCCAAGAATGGAGCTACAAAAGTTGGCTCAAACTTCTTCTTAGCTCCTCCCATTCTCTTTGTTTTCATTTTCTTCTTGGTCGATGAAATTCTACAGACTTTGTAATTCTTTCCTTACTGAATTGTAGATGAGAAAATAGTTATGCATCGATATACCCAATGGAAGAGAAGTTAATTATCACCTTTCCTATCACCTTACTGAATGATTATGATGGGTTTTCATGGGGAATTGCATAACTACTGCCATACTTTTAGAAATCATGTAAGGGCACAAGTTTCAAAGTTAAAAGGAGGAATGGATCATGCCAATTAATTAGCCTTTATTCAAAATAAGTAATAACTCTTTTAAATAAATAAGTTCGCATGTACCATATGTCTTGTCATTAGATCAAATATCACTCACTTGTGCTAACGTAATTGGATAGTCACATAGTTGGCAAGGGTGGCGATGGATAATAGTGGCACAGATGGGATGGTTGAAGTGGTGGTAGAAATTATTATGACAAAAAGGTATTGTAATAATTTTATTTATTATGGAGGGGCGGGGGGGCTAGCTCGATTGGCTAAAGCATCCTATTGCAGGCAAGAGGTCACGAGGTCTAGTCTCCCCCCAAACCTGTGGTACCAAAGGGTGTGTCGAGCCAATGCCACTAGTCACATGAAATTTTTTTTACCATGTGCATTGCAGTTTATAGGGGGACAAATACCCGACCAATTCTTGTAGTCTAAAAAAAAAGAAAAATAAATAAATTATTTATTATGGAGGGGTTCTATATAATGTGGATGAATAATCATTAGGGAGTAGATCTCAAAGTAGCATAAAATTAAATGATAGGCATTTGCAAAATTTAGGAAAAATCAAAAGACTCAAAAGACAAAATTATAGAAATCCAAAGCATTATCGAAAAATGCAACCAAAGGATAGTTTTAGAACAGCATAGAGATAGGTCATCGAAACATGGTAACAAGATCAAAGATTCTGGAGCATCACTAAGAAGATGCAGCCGAGACAACAACCAAAATTTTTGGAGCATCACTAAAAGATGCAGTCAAAGCATCAACCAAAAAAATTTGGAGCATCGCCAAAAGATGCAATTGCAGCAGCAACCAAAAATTTCCAGAGCATCATTGAAAGATACAACCAGAGCACCAACCAAAAATTTTGGGGCATTCAAATAGAATTTTGGAGCAACTAAGCAGAATTCTAGAGCATTGCTGAAAAGATGTAGCCAGAGGGAAGAAAGATACAATGTTTTGACCTTGGCTTCCTGAAGCATCATGGAATTATGTGTCAAAATATAGGATCAAGATGAGGAGTGAGTCAAGTCTATTGTACAGGTTCCAGATCATCACAGCAGCAAATTCTGAAGCATCACAATAACTGACTGACCAGTTCTAGAGCATCGTAGTAGGGTGCACCAAAATTATGTTTTCCAAAAAGATGAAGTCCTACAAAATATAGATAAAATTTTAGTCAAGTCAAAATAGTGAAGTTAATGAAGAAATTGAAGAAACATCTAATATATATATATCAAAACTATATCAACCCTGCCACAACAGAGTCAATGTAGTGGATTTCTCCCTACATTTCTACCATTTTTGTAAAATAATCTTCATTTAAAGGCTTGTGATAGATGTGTAATTGGTGCCCATTAGCTAGAAGATTTTAGGTATCACCATCAATAGGCTTTAGCTGGACCAAACCATTAGCAAACACTTCAAAAATTTTATATGGTCCAAGCTAGTGTGTCCTAAGTTTCCCTTGATGATCCTTGTATCTAGAATTGAACAATAATTCCCAATCCCTAGCTTTGAACTCTTTCTCTTTGATATGTTTATCATGCCAGACCTTATGTTGTTGTTGGATTAGTTTAGTTTGATGGACGACATCCAAATAGAGTTTTTCCAATTTTCTAATCTATAAAAATCCCTCAATTTGAGCACGTTTGAGATCCATGCCCAATCCCATGGTTGTTCTAAGGGTTTGGAGTTCAAATTCAATGGGTAAGAGGGGATTCTTCCCAAAGAATAACTCATAGGGGATATAGCCAGTGGTTGATTTTTAAGTCATGTTGTAGGCCCAGACAGCTTCTGGTAGTTTCCTAGCCCAGTCTTTCCTTCCCGAAGAAACTATTTTTGCTAAAATGTTTTCCAACTTCCTATTAGTGACCTCAAATTTTTTGTTTTCCTAAAGGTGTTAGGGTGGGGACTTCTTGTGACTTACTTGGAAGTGATTTATGAATTTCAACAGAACTTTAGAAATAAACTGGGGGCCTAGTCTATGACAATTGTCCTCATAGCTCTGAACTTGAGGAAGATTATGTTGTAGAGGAAATCAGCTACCTGTTCCTCCCTAGAAATACATAGGGATTGCACTTCTTCCCACTTATTCAGGTAATTGATATAGACCAAGATGTACTCTTTTCCCTATAAAGGAGGGTCAATTGGGCTGATAAAATGCAATCCCCATTTTTTGAATGGTTTAAGGACTACCTGAGGCTACATGGCCATTTCATTAGAGGTTGTTGGACTTCCTACCCTTTGGAATTCATTACATAGGTGAATGCATTTCTTGATGTCCTTGTGCATTGAAGGCCAGTAGTATCCTACTCCCAAAATATTGAGTTGTCCTTTTAGCAGAATAATTTCCTCCTAAAGGGTCATAATGACAAGCTCTGAGGATACTATAGGTCTTGTATGCCCTCACACACTATTGTAAAAACATATCAGGTCCACATCAAAACAAGATTCCATTAATCCATTTGAAAGGAGCACTCTCTCTAATGAGGTGTTTCTTTTGTTTTGATGAAAAGTGAGGCGGTACCTCTATAATGGCCAAATAATTCACAATATCAGGAAACCAAGGGGTTTTAGTGCAGATGGAAAATAGAATTTCATTTGGAAACTCATCTTGTACTAGAGCACAATCACCATCATGTTTAATCTGGGATAAGAAGTCTGTGACTATGTTGGACTTCCCTGGTTTGACAACAATTGTGACATTGAATTCCTATAGGAGAAGTAACCACCTAATTATCCTTGCATTTACCATTATTTTGTTCATGAGGTACTTAATGGCTAAGTGAATTGCATGTACTGTAAATTTATATCCTGTGACATAATGTTGAAATTTTTTGAATACATGAACTACAGCCAAGAATTCTTTCTTCGTTGTGATATGTTCTTTTTTTGTTGGCATCAAATTCTTGTTGATGAAGTATATAGCATATTTTCCCCCATTCTCATTTTCTTTCCTGAGAACCACTCCAATGGCATCATCAGATGCATCAACATAGATATGGAATGGAAGGCTCCAATTGGGTCCTCAAAGGATAGGGGCAGATATAAGTTTCTCCTTGATAATTCAAATGAATACTAACACTTAGGTGTCCAAAAGAAGTCTATGTTTTTCTGAAAGAGAGAAAACATAGGGGCTGCAATTTTGTTAAAATTTTCTATAAATCTTCGGTAGTATCCAGCATGCCCTAAGAAACTCCTGACATTAGTCTGAGTTTTTGGAATTTCAAGTTTTTGTATGACTTCAATTTTTTTAGGATCAACCTTAATCCCTTCATCTGAAATATGATGTCCTAGCACTATTCCTTGTTCTACCATAATAAAACATTTCTCATGACTTAGGGACAAATGATGATCCTAATACCATTTTAACACATTGTCTATCTTTTTGACAGCTTCATCGAAATTTGAACCATACACAATGAAGTCATCCATATAAAACTCCATGCACTCATTTACCAACTTAGCAAATCTAGCCAAGATGGCCCTTTGAAACATTGCAGGGGCATTGCATAGCCCAAAGGAAATAACTTGATATGCAAATGTTCCCCAAGGGCAAGTGAAGGTCATCTTATCCTAGTCTTCTATTGCCACCTATATTTGATTGTACCCACTAAATCCATGCAAAAATGAAAAATATTTCCTCCTAGCCAAGTTATCCAACACTTGGTCCATGAATGGTAAGGGTAAATAATCTTTACGTGTTGCTTTATTAAGCTCCCTATAGTCTACATGCACTCTCCATTTCCCATTCTTCTTTGGAACTACAACCAAAGGTGACACCCACTCACTATCAGAACTTGGGTAAATAAATTCCACTTGTAAAAGTTTCTCAATCTTAGTTTCAATGATGTCTTTTAGAGCAGGATTGAGCCTCTGTTGTGGCTGGTGGATAGGTCAAATATCCTCGGTATAGATATGATGTGTACACACACTAGGGTGTATTTCTCTCATATCTATATAGTCCCATGCAAACGCTTTAGATCTATTCACCAGGGTGTCAAACAATCTTTGTTCTTCTATCTTAGTCAACCAACTATTGATGTTCAAAGTTTTTCCTAGCAGCATCATAATGGTTTTGACTCCCGGATGCTTGAACGTGGCTGTGTACATGGGCCTTATCAGGGTGTTAAGTGGACAGCTGTGAGGTACAATTTTATGAATCCAAGAAACATCTACAAAGCAATGGTGAGTTTTGGGAACTAAATTCATCAAAGGACAAGGTAATTCAATGAAACTGACACTATCAAATTCTGTGTGATCTATGTTGATTGGGTATCCTATGATTTCGTCTATGTTTGACATTTCCTTGCTACCAAAATCCATGGTAAGACTTTCCACGCCATTCTCCAATTCATCCTCTAATTCTTCACCATGTTGTTTGATAACTACCATAGCCAGTGAAGCCAAATTCTCCTATCCATTAGGGATTCCCAATTCATCAACCCATACTTTATTATGTTTGGTCGGTTTGGCAGGAGGATACAAAAACAAATATTTTCTATTAGATCCATGTGATATTTTCATTCCTCCCTCCTTGTTGTCAATTTTTGCTACAACAGTATCCAACCATGGTTGTCCCATAATTATTGGGTAGTTGTCCTTGGGTGTAAAGGATTCAATTATCTAAAAATCTACTGGGTATTCCCATCCATCCACCTTAACAAGAACATTTTCAATGATGCCATTTGGAATAGCTATAGATTGATTTACCATCTGTAAAATTGTAGTAGTGGGGCATAGATCAATAAGTCCTAGTTTTTCCATCACATCAATAGTCATCACGTTAATGGTTGCTCCAAGGTCTACTAAAGCATTAGGTATTGCTACCTCATTGAGTTTCATTGTTATAAGAAAACTACCTAGATCATCCTACTACAGAGCAGTGCTTTTCCAGCCAACAAGTCAGCTAAGTACCCATTTCTATGGATAGTGTTGATTCCTTTATACTTTCTCCCTGGGGTCTTAATACACAACTACTTAATCAGTTGTTTTAACTCAGGGATCTCTTTAATCACCTATAACAAGGGAACTTAAATCTACAATTATTTAATTTCTTGTATCAATGCAATCTTAGTGGTTGAGGTCATTTCTAGAGCATCTTCCACAGGAATTGGTTTCAATCACTTTGAAAATGGTGCTTTGATTTTTTCCCTAGATGCGAGATCTTTCAAAAGTTCACTTGGACGTTGTTTTTCTTTAAGTGCAGAACCCTTCAGAAGCTCAGTTGGAGACTGACCCCCTACCTTCTGAGGTAGGTCAAAAGCTCCAGCTGAAGGTGGCAGTTTGGGCTCAAGTTCTATGGATGTGGGTGTTATGGGGTTTGTCTCAATAGACTTCTTGATAGATTCATCAATAATTTCTTCAATAGTCAGCTGCAAAAGTGTTTTATTAGACTCAATTACAAATTTCCATAGTGTATGGTGTTAAGTCTAGTGACATTGTCTTGTTCTACAAAATATACCAAAGTATTTGGGTGATTTTTCTTTAGGTTAGGAATTGGTTGTGCTAGAAGTGTTGGCTGGTTGACATGCTCATTTTTTTGTGTGTTTTGGGGTGGTAGAAAGTTCTATTGTTGAGTAGGCATTCTCTTGGGGCTAGTGTAAAACTAATGCCAGGGTTGATTCCATTGAGGAATGGGATTTTGAGGGTACCACTACTATTGAGGTTGGTTAGGCCACTGAGGGTTACCCCAAGATTGATTGGCCCATTTTGGTGGTCCCCAGGGATAGGTTTCCTAATTAGGAGGTACTGGAGGTGGTGCCTGAGGCTAGGGTGCTACCCATTATTTTTTGTTCCAATTTGGTTGGGGCCGTTAGTTAGGATTAGAATTTTGGCCATATGAAAAATTGCATCTAGTTCTTTTATTGATAATTCTCACTTCTTCCTCAACTGGGATTGTTCTTTCCTTGGAACTTTTGATGGAATTTAAGAGCTCACACTGGTCGGTGGAGTGATTTTTGTCACACACTTGGAAAATGTCAATCTTATCAAAATTTTCCAAAGGACATTCTCTTAGCAAATCTTTGTTTTGATGTTTGGGGCAATAAATGCACAAGGTTTCAGGACTTCATGTTTTAGCCTATATGCCATCTAAAGTAGTGTTTAGCTAGACAAGAATTTCGGTCTTGAAGTTAGCGAGCTCTTCATGAAGTTTGTTGATATCATTGGAACCTTTAAAGAGAGTGGACTTCCTAATTCCTCCTCGAGTTCAATAGAAATTATGACACAATTCTATAATATCATCTAGTCTGACCATAAACAATTCCTCTTTCCCATTAAGCTTCATCATTGAGAGTGGACATGTCTCCTTTTCCCATTAAATCCAAGCTCCTTTAAGCTTCATCATTGAGACCTTTAAGGAATAAGGTCTTCAAAATATCGAGACTTATGACTTCTACACCACAACATTTAGATAAAAAGATAAACCTATATAGGTAATCTTCTAAAATTTCATCCTCATTTTCCCTTACCTTAAACAATTCCTCTTTCCTATATGAGCATGTAGTATCTTTGGTACTTCTCCAAAAAGACAAACTCCATTTCATCCCAAGAGGTTATTGACTAGGAAGCTAGTCCCATAAACTAGCACATAGCTAAGTCTTTCAGAGTGGAAGGGAAAAGCTTTAGTTTATGATTATCACTCTTGTATTCATATGTCTAACACAAGACTTTAAACTCAAATAGAAACTAATCAAGGTCCTTAGTAGAAAAACCCATGAAGGTTGGAAAGAAAGTTGGTGAAATAATTTTCATTGTCATATAATCATCTGCATCAACATCAATAGGGTAAGTGAATGTGTGTGGTGGTGGATTATCATTATCGTTGGTGGAATTTTTGTGATCACCCACGATGTTGAAAGGGATGTGACCCTGTTCTGAAATTCACTCAATTAGGTGAGGTTCTATAGTTTTCAAAGGAATATGCTACTTTACAATTGTATGTTCTCTTTTTCAAGGTGAGTGGGAATGTCTCAGGTTGAACCTGTTTGATCAATTCCTTAGTAAGTTCTTGATCTGAGTTTCCTTCCTCCCTACTTGTTGTCGGTACATCGACTGGGGGCTTTGTAAGAATCTTCTATGGGGGGCTCATTTCCTAACCATGCAGAAAAGAATCCAAAGGAGTATTTATATCCCTAAAAGAGGTATTTAAGATATCTCCTACTAACACTAGAAAAATGCTTCCCTAGTAACAATGCCAAAAAGTGATAAGTTGTCATTAGGACCTAACATTTTAGTTAACAAATGCATTCATATATCGACCAGGTAGTGTCCAAAGGCTATATGCAATAAAATACATCTCAACTATCTCTCTCTCAGGTTTCCTAAATACTAAACAGATAAATGAAACTCTAAACTAGAGATTTCCTAAACTTGAAAGCAGTAAAACATCTATCTAAGAAGTTGGAAATGATCTAAACTAAGAAGCAGAAAACTATGAATCTGAAAAAATCACCACTAAGCTAGAAAGCATAGAAAAAATTAATCTAAAGAATGTCTAAATTGTTGAAGAAGTAAAACTCGTAAAGAAACTAGGAAACATTGATCTAGTACAAAAGATAGCAATTCAATCAGTTAACATAAAATGATTTAACATAAAGAACTAAAGGAAGGTACTTCAGAACTTCAGATTCTGAATTCAAAAACTACAAACTTAGCTACAACCTATAGGATTGACACTAATAGTATGACACACACACATAAAAAAATGAATTTCAACTATAATTTTTATCTATTAAAAGGAAGTGCAGAATGAAAAGTAAAATACTTATCTATCTATCTATAACCCTTGATTGGCCAGCTCTTGGGTGTGTCTACAGCTATCTCAGATCACATGCACTAGAAAAATCTCCTTGATACTTAATTCAAAATACTTCATTCATATTGCTCAGTAATTCAAAGTGTGGTAGTTAAACTCATTTTTCATTCATATAATAGTTTTTCTCAAAAAGATATATTGGCAGCATAATGGTATTCTTATGTATTTATCATTTGTAACAGTTACATGTTTTTATATGAAAGTGGCTAACAAAATCCTACTTTCTAGTCAATAAAGTCTTTAACATTTTTTTCAATAACTAATGGACATGACATGAAATATTAAAGAGGCTCAACATGAGCCATAAAGGTTTTGAAATTAAAAATAATAGAATTACAAATACTTGGCCCATAACATCTATTCCTAGAATTTCGGCACCCACTCACTTGCTTTCAAAAGTGTTAAGATCTTCATTCATTTCTCCTTTTGACTGGAGTAGTATTCAGGAGTGGAAGTTGACCTGTAAAATGCTTAGGAACTAAACCATTAAATCAACATAAGTTTGCTTAATTTGACTAATTTCAAGAATTAAAATTTGCACACTTATTCATAAAAAGAGAGAAAATATTTATCCTAAAGGTAATTAATTAGAAAGGTAAATTGGGCTGAAATGTATAGGTTTGCATATTGAATCGATTATATTGATGAGGTTATTTTTACCTCATCACCAACCATCCACTTCATGTTTGAAATCATTTGGCCAATGACCGTATTGATTCACAACAATCATGTGCAATCAACAAATAATATTGTGCCACCTTATTCGTACATCTATTGCCATTAGTCTATTCACATTTTCATCCAACTTCCCACCATTTTAGTGTCATGGGGACATGAAATCCTCTCACCTTGATATGGAAAGGTCTCGTCAATGATGCTCCTATCAAGTTGTTGAACAAAATCCTCATGACCTCCTACTAAAACATGTTTGTCTCCACGATATCCAAATATTTAAGGGACTTCAAATGTCATCCTACCAATATACAAACCTCCCTCCAATGTGAATTATTTGTGACTGTTTACTATTTTTTCTTTCACCATTAGTATTTCAAAGAAACATGAGGTAATGTCTCTTTGAGATCTTAGGTCACGTCAATAAGCTAGTTGACTAAAAATAAAACATTAGATGAAGTCAAGATGTAAACCTTAAAGCTATAGCTTGATGCCCAATTATTCATACTTTGCAAACTTAAGCTAGTTAGCCCTTATTGAATGAAAACAACATAAATTGATATAAGAATGGATGCTCTTGCATCAATTAAGTTCTCTAGGACTGGCATGGTGAAAAAGATGCAAAATACGAGTATGTGCAGGATCATCATGGAAAAAATAGGCCCTTAAGTGGCAAAAAATTCAAAAAAGTCAGTGTTAGGAAACTTGACGTAAAACTTTGAATAAGTTATCTATATTATTTCAAAAATATGTAAGAATAGAATCTATAGAAAATTGAATGTAGTTTCTAAAGAACTAGGTTTATTTAAAAATAAATAAAATCTATTTGGTGAAAATCCAGAATTTCAATTAGTATACTAGGAAAAAGAAATAAAACTAGGTGTCTGACTGACCCTAACCATAATAAAATGATAATATTTTTTTTATAAGATTTTATATATAGAAGCTTGGAGGAGTCGTAATGTCTAGATGTGATGCATTTTTTTCTAATCTTTTCAAGTAAATAATTAATTGTAGATATTTTGTCTACAACTTTTAAAATATAAAAACTTGTATGTTTGTACCTTAACTTGGTCAAAGATTCCTTGAAATTTATTTTTGGCCCGCCAATCTATAATTATACTGGAAACATAGAATGTGACACATATTTCTTATTCATGACACCATTTGAGACTGGAGTGTTTTTCAATCCCAGCCTATCAATTCCAGGACTTGAAAGGTAAGAATTCTAATATAATTATTTATTAAATTCAAATTAAAGCATAATTTATATTGGTGGAAAGCTGAGAATCTCCTCTAAAAACCCTTTTTGTTTCATCAATTTTGGGTAAAAAAAAGTTGTCAGCCACATACTTGACAAATACCCATAATATTGCCACTTTTTGGCCCATCATGATCTTGCACATACCCATACCATGTGTTAACCATCAACCATCAGTCCATGCCACTTTTGAACTTGTAAAATGTGAATTTTGGAAACCAACCAAAAAATATTCAAAAATGTGCATTTTTTTCCTAGTTTAAGTTTTTTTAATTTCCAAGTGGACTCTTTTGGGTGTGGAAAAAAAATTGGTTGGCATGGAGCCTGCTAATGTGGACCCCTCACACAACATAGCCTTCACCACCATCAGACCCTCTCACTTATACGATTGTACAATGCTTTCTTCTTTGATACACATTTTTCACATATTCAATCTTCATTCAAAATGGATTATTTGCAATTGTATAAAACTTTCTTTCTACTATATACAAATTACATGTTTGAACAATATTCATTCAAGATTATTAATTTTCAAAAGAAAAGAAACATTCTAACTCTATGTTCAAAACATTTTCTTAAAATTATACTATATATATATATATATTATATTGAACAAAGCAATTTAGATTATAAGAGTGTAGCTACAAAAGTAGCTAGAATAACTAGAGATAGAACAAATTTCTTACCAATCCATCACTTTTACTTCAAAAAAAATGTATGCACCTAATAAGGGTGAAAATAGAATCCACCCTAATTTTGGGAACAAAAGAGATGGATCATTCATTTTTCAAGCCCTAAATCACTTCACATTATACAAAATAAGATGCTAATAACAATAAAAAATTAACCCTAACTATTATAGCAACCATGAGGAATTTTTTTAGAGTATAAAAATTTATGTACTTGTCGAGAAAGTTATTATTTTTGAGCTATGGTGAACTCATTAACCTTTAGGGGCGAATGCGACCTTTTAAGGTTTCAGAAAATTAATTTTAGGATCTTGTACCTTGATGTATGCACTCTTGAGATGTCAGTTGTCAATTTATGGAAGGAAATATTAAAATTTTAAGAGCTCTTTTTATGACCTTACACCTTGAATGACAACTTTGCAACTTTGACAATTTTGACAATCTTGCTCTTCAACCTGTAAATCCACAATAACACATTCAAGGATAGAAAACTTGTTGATTTGTTAGTGAATGGGGGTTTTCCTAAGTCAAACCCCTTGTAGGTAATTAAACAAAATGAATAAATAAGATAACAAAGCATGAACATGAAATAATGCAATTAGAACCTTGCCATGAAGATATGATCTTTGAATTGTTGCAATAATCTCTTGAATTCTGCCTTGAAATTCCTTGAAAATGATTTATGAATGCTTTAGTGCTTGATCACTTGAATGCTTGAATGCTCGATAGACTTGCTATATTGTGTTAGCATGAATTGATAGATTTCTTAGGAGAAACAAAGTGAATTAACTCCTTATTTATACTAAATTAGAAGATTAACCCCAAAATTCAAAGAACTAAGGCTGACACCAGATCTAGGAAGAAAGATAACTAAATTCCCACTAGAATGAAATTCAAAAATTAGGGTCTCATTAAGGGAGGACCTATTCACCACCAACAATGAATGGGTCATAGAAAAGTCTTGAGGACCGAGCTTCAAGGAGTTGAAAGAGGGCCAAAAACCCATTCCAGAACAACTGAGAAAAGGGGGTCCTATTAAGAGAGGACCCATTCACCATTAAGGGTGAATTGGTCCTAGCTCAACTTACCATGACCAAATTTTTCCCAATGAAATAATTTGATATTTAATTATGCTTGTTGGGAATGATCCCCAGGAGGTGTCAAATTGAAGGCCTAAAAGGGGGTTTAATAACTCCACTTAACCTTAATGAATTAATACCACCTAGATAAATGTGAAAGTGATTTAAAACACTTTACAACACTTAAAAAAGGTGCACATTATGCATATTTTTATTGAAAAGGGGGCCATTAGGCTTAATTAAGTAGATAAGTCCTAAAAAGGTGTGAAAGTTTGTCACAACACTTCACAACACACTTACAAAGGACAAACTAAAGCATGTTTTTTCTAAATAAAGGTCTTAAAACATTGTGAATGTTTACAATACATTACAACACTAGTCCAAGAAACCATTTGTTCAATTTTAATGTCAGTTATTCAAGCAAGCAAGGAAAAGGGCTACTTTTTTTGTTACTATATGTTTCCCCCACTTTAGTGAGAGGATGACACCATGTCAAACTCACACTGAAGTATACATCCAAGACACATAAGTATGCAGCAATAACAAAGATACATTATCATACCCTATCAAAGGCCAAGAATAATTTAAACAAAAACAAAGGATCAAGCACAACTGATTCAATGTAATGTGAGGTGGTGGTTGTTTGTCCATAACGCAGGTTGCTCACTCTATGGCCACGAAACTTCAAGTTGTCCATGGGATGATTTTGTCTCAAAATATGTATGCTCACTCTAGGGTAGTGGAATATTTTTCTATCCACTAGGTGAGTTATCCCAATAAGGTGGAAAATGAGAGAATCGAATTAGCGTCTCATACCATACTGAAGTCATCCTCCTAACAACTTTGATAAGGCACCACAATGAAAATGTTGTGTAAAATGTTTTTGAATGTCATGTAAAAAATTTTCTAAAGGAGATTTCTCTTTGTTTGTGTAATAGTATTCCTCTTAGGGATCCTTGTGCTTAATGTCTCCAAGAGAGGACATGCCAAAGTGTCAGATTATTACCCATGGGATTCCTTGTTTGCATCATGTCATGATAGAAGATCGCACACTCTTGGACATAATCAAACCCAATGACACCACCAAGAAGAGGACACATCATGAGAAAAAAAGGAAAATCACACCATGGAATTTTCCAAAAGATGTAATCATTGTATGCCCCCACTTTAAAGTGGTTGCTACACCATCAATGTGAGCAATTGCTTTAAAGTAGCCAAAGTTTTAAGCCTAAGACATGAGAGCTTTCCATGGAAAACCCTATCCCAAGTCATATGTTTCCAAAGCAAGTTGTGTCATGAAATAGGAAGGGTTTCCCCCACAAACACATAAGAGATCTATGGATTTGGGGTTAGTATGTTTGTGCTACAATATTGTCATAGAGCATGGAACTATCATCATTCCCCAAATACACATAGAATTGGAAAAATGACACAAAGAGAGTGAAAATAAAGAAAAATCCTTTCAGGTCAACATGGAAGAGACATAAATGTCTCGATGCCATGTATTATCCCAAAAAGGAAAACACAAGACAAAAAAAGATCAGAAAAGATTTTTGGGTCAATATGGAAGAACACTTGAATGTCTCAATGCCTTGCATCCCCAAAAGGAAAAACAAGATAAATGAAAAGGTAAAAGGGAAAACTTTGGGTAACATTGAGAGAGGCATAAATGTCTTACATTGCCTTGCATCATCCCCAAAAGGAAAACATGAGACAAAATAAAGGAAAATCTTTTGGATCAACATGGAAGAGATAGAAATGTCTCAATTCCTTACATCATCCCTAAAAGGAAAACACAAGAAAAATGAAAAAGATTATTGCGACATAGAGAAGAATGAAGGTACATATAGAAGAATGCACAAAAAAAGAGAGGAACATGAAACAAAATGACATGGGGGATCAAATTACACACATGCAATCAAAGAAAAAGAAAAATCAAAAATCAAAATACTAGTAAAGCACAGGTGAGTCAACCTAAAGCAGGTCATTTTCCTCCCAATCTTAGTTGGTATATACATGTAAGAGAGGGGACCAACCACATCAAGGCCCTAGGTCATAGAGAGCCAAGAGCGGTAGGCTTCCCTAACTTACCTCACTCTAAAGGAATATTTTATATGAGGGATGAGAATGATGAGGACTATAAGGCCCTACAACCACTCTTCAAACCCAAAATCTAAATAGGGGCTAGCAATCCATTTTTTGGGTTCAACACTTTACCTTAGGTAACTCTCTACTTGAGGATAGAAGCACAGTTCAGGGATGAAAGTGTGGCGCACTAGCATCTCTAAGGTGCATTGGCATCCATATGACCAAAGGACCAAAAACATAGTATGAACCACCAAAAAACAAGCTTACAGCCTAGCTAGTCACTTCTAAAGGGACAAAACAAAATTATAAAGTAGGAAAGATACAAATGAGTATGATAATGTAGATATATGAAGGCTGGGGTGATAAATATAATCTCACAAAGATGATCATTTTCCAGCTAGCTCCAAGTGCACGTCCACCTACACAAAAGAAAGAGGGAAAATTGTTGGGGGTTGTATAGGGGTCTACCTCAGTCAAACTATCATTTTGGTGTTTCCACCTCCACAAATAGTCAAGATAGAAACGATATGGAAATGTGTGATAAAGAAGTAAAGAAAAGAGAAAATGCAAGTAACACTATGGAAAAATAAAGAGCAACTCAACAAAATCATAAAGGAGAGGAGTGAAACATTACCACTTCCACCAAGAGCTCACTAGCTAATGGAGGAGATAGAAGGCATGAATAATCACCACAACCTCAACTAGGATGAAAAGACATTTCACAAAACCTCAAGCCCACATTGCAATGGCTTACTTCACACTTGCTTTGTGGAGTTGATGGAGTGTTGTTGTTGTTGTTATGGTGCTCCAAAGTGTTGCTTGAGAGTGAAGTGGTTGCAAGAATAGATGGATTGAATGCTTAGAGATTGCTTAGAGATCAAAATTAAGTGGCAATGGATCAATTTGAAGGAAGAATGAGCAATAATAAGGAATTTTCGGGTCAATTGGTCAAAGAGGGGCATTACAAATCATTCCCAATAGGAAGTGTAATGCATCTGCCAACTTCAAATGCAAGAATCTATCAAGGAAACTGTAAGCATGCCACATAGATGTCTACATGCTGCATGTGTGTCTCTGAAAAATATTCTTCTACCGATGCAAAAGATGAATTCCAAGTGGAATGAAGGTAGCTTGCTAATGTGGAATTTTTCCTTTGGATTTGGTTTTCTAAGGTGTGGAAGTGTAAAAGGGGAATTTGTATAAGGGGTGAAAATTTTCACCTATACATTTTTCCCCCACTTTAGTGAGCACAAATATTGATGAGTTCTTTGGTAAAGTAGATCAAAAAGGTAGTAGGGTTAGAAATTTATACCTGGACCATCGAGGAAGCAGACTGTGATCTAGAAAAATCAAAAGTGCAGAGTAAGTGAATGACTTCATAGCCTCACAAAACTATGAAGTTGTAAAATGAAAGTGTCTTACTAGCCTGCGAACCTACAAGGAGGTGACCCTCAAGATCTCCCACATGAAGGAAGCCTCATGAAGTAAGTGCCTCATAGGCCCACATACCTACAAGAAACATGTCCTCCAAGATCTCTCACATGAAGGAAATCAACAAAAGAACCTTACAAACCCACAGACCTAAAAGGAAGGTATCCTCCAAGATCTCTCACATGATGGAAACTAAGAAAAAGTGCCTTACAAACCTATAGACCTAGAAGGAAGGTATCCTCCAAGATCTCTCACTTGAAGGAAACTAAAAAAAGTGCCTTACAGACCCATAGACCTGCATGGAAGGTGTCCTCCAAGATCTCTCACATTAAGGAAATTGAGAAAAGCACCTTATAGATCCGTAGACCTATAAGGGAGCATCCCCCAAGATCTCTCACATGGAGGAAGCTCAGAGTTGTGTGCACCTCATAGGCTTGTAAACCTGTGAGGAAGGTGTCCTTTAAGATCTCTCACATGAAGGAAACCCAAAGAAGGACAATCCACAAAGTTAGAAAGAAGATTTATAGGCACACCTACAAAGTGACATGTTTACCCACAGATAGAACATGTCTGAAAGTGGCCATATAAGAAATCAATCAAATTGGAAGGCTTTCAAAGGGTTCCCTCAGGAACCTAATGTGAAAAGAGAGTCCACTCAAGGGACATGTTGTTTGAAAGTACAAAAAGGAAATTCTTTCTCAAATCGATTTGTCATCAAGGAATCCTTTCAAAATATGTTCACTTCATCAAGGAATTTGAAAGGAAGAAAAATTCCCCCTCATGAGGGGAAGATCAAAATTGCTCCCACCTTAGAGGAAGGTTCTCAAGTTCTTTCTTTATAAACCCGTGATGAAGGAAACATGTTCCATTAGGGGTCCTACTTTTTTAATACAATTTTGAAAAAGAAGTGTTCATGAGGATTTTTGAGACAAAATCTGTTGGAAATGAATGTGTTTTCTAAAAATTGAAGAATCATGGAAATGGTGTTGTCATACATGAGAGGGAAAACTCAAGAACAGAAGAGAGAGAAAAGAAAAGAGAAAAAAGGAAATATACACAAATAGAAGGGCACAGGGGGATCTAGTTTCGAAGGGTCAAATCTGCTCATGCTTATATAAATAATAGGTAACTATGGTACAAAGTGAAAGGTCATCAATCCCCAACCAAACCTAGAAGAATGCATGGAAAATAAATTAAAAATAAAAAATTGGGTCAACATGGAAGGGAATCCCAAATGTCCCCAACACTTTGCATCATCCCCAATTTACCGAAAATCAAGTCATAAACATGGAAGAATGATGGTATGAATAGAAGACCTATTTATCACACAAAAATCACTCCAGTATCCAAGCACCAACAAGGGTGACAATGGTCATCTAGGAACACATAGCATGATCATGGGGGAACACATCACAACACACACACTCATCTAATCTAAAGATAAAGAAGGGATCTCCCCATAACAATGAGTGACCAAGAGGTCATTGCTTCCCACTCTAGATCATCATAGGGGAAAGAAGGATGAGCCTATAGTGGTGGAATGTTAATGGAAGGATCTTCCAACCCTCCCACAACAAGGGCAATGGAAGAGGGCCCTACAAGGTCCCCTCCACTAGGCTCTTGTGGAGCTAAGGTTAGTGACTTTTTGAAGTTCGCTAACAAGGTTGAAACTTCATCTAGAGAGTTAAACATGTACTTTACTGGAGTGTCATGTCTTACCTCAACGATAGAAAGGACTATGCCCAAGATTCACTAGTAGGCTCATTGAACAACTCAGGAGTGGAGACAAACTTAGGGGAAGCTAGGGCTTGTTTCATCACTAGGATAGAACAAGCTAGTGCAAGAATGGCTTTCAGAGAAGGTGGGCTCCTCTTACTCCCTCCATTGTTGGAGGGGACAACCTCTACCTTCAACCTTTTTAGGAGATGTGAAATCCCCATAGACAAGGTGAGAGGCACAAAGGAAGAGGAGGAGACATCCATAGTGGATACCACCAAGGTATTTGACATATACATGGACTTCAGGAATGGCGAGATGTTCATAAGGGACATCAACAAGAGTGGCCCTGCTAAAGGAGGGATAAACACCTGCACCCTTTTGGGGTCAGGCGTGCTCTTAGTGAGATCTAGAAGTGAGACTGAACTAGGTTGGACAGGAGCAGAGGGGAGGAGAGAGGAGGACACGTTAGGAGGCCCAGATGCAAGGGTGGTCACTTCCTCTTCCTTTCTCTATAAGGCATCCTACTCAGCCGTGACAACCTTTCATTAGCACTTATGCTTATGCATAATACAATTTCTATGACCCTTCGAGCTAGAGGTCAGAGGCTATGAAGGAACATTAGGCTCCTACTCAGCCATAGGAGTGTCCACTATAGCCATTTCTAATGGAGGAATAGACTCCTGAATGGGAGTGGGAGGAGCAGGTTGGGAAACAATAGGGGGAGTCGGCTCTAGTGCTTAGGCAGTGGGACTCTTCTCCTTTACTACTTTATGAGCATAAGCGTTAGGTGGCTACAAAGAAAAATCCCTTCAAGGACCTTTCTTCCTACCATACAAATAGTACCAAGGTCCAAGAGGTTCAATAGGGATATCTGATATCTTGATCTTGGGTCTATGTTGAGCAGGCACCATTGGACTTAATGGGTAAAGGCCAGAGTTGTTTATCCAATACTCCTCCCAAGAAAGGGGGGCAAATGAGGCAGCCCAAGAAGAAGCAAGCTTCTCCTTTCCCTTTTCAGAAGAGGAGGCAACTAGATGATGTGCCATAGGAAGGGTCAATTTTGGCTGTCCCTTGCCCCCAGTCTTCTACTTTACATAATTTTTGTAAAGTAGGTTTGTTCTTAGAGGAAGCAAACGAACTGGGATGGGCCAAAAGTGATCCAATGAATATCCTCCATGGTACACCAAAGGCTAGTATCCAATGTCATGCATTACATGCACGAAACCTTCATGAGAAAAATTTAAAATTTTAATTATGAACAACGAAGGTGATTTCATTCATGGAAGCTAGCCTAGGTATGTCTAGGTCCAACCTAAACAAATCTGACTCTAGAATTTAACATCAAAAATTGTGTTTACAACCCTAGGTCCAACTAAGATAGATAGAGTTATCGATCCATATGGTTTAAGATAGAGACCATCATGTGTGCGAATGGTAGATTTTGTTTCTTTGTACTCCTCATTCTATAATGAATTTAGTACAAATGTTTCTTTTGTAATAACTTTCACATAGCTCGTGGGGTCTACCAAGACCCCTATCACAATGTTTCCATTGAGGTGCATAGGAATGTAGAGGGGAGAAGGTTTATTGTTTAAGGGCATATATTGTGAAGTGAACATCACATCAGACGAGCCAGTCGAAGGTTGCTTCATAGGAGTAATCATGACCATGTTAACATGGGCCTTAGGCTGAGTGATAGAATCAGAGGGATCAACAATCATTTTGGTAGAATGTGATGAAAATGGGTCTGTGTATATCTAAAACTCACTATTCACTTTTGCCACCGATTTATTTGTATTTTGTTTACTTCCATCGAGATGAAAAGTACCATCCTCAATGCAGTCCTATATCTCATGACACAAGGGCATACATTGTTTGGTATCATGTCCATTAAATCAATGGTATTGACAGTAGGTATTTGCATCATACCAACTAGGGTAAGGCTCCTTAAGAGGCTTAGGGTTCTCCAAGGTTATGTTATTATCTTTCAGCAAATTTTGCAAGACAAAAGAGTAAGATTCTGCTAACTTTGTGACTTTTGGTTGCATTTGAGGTCATTATTAGTTGTAGTGACTACTACATTCACGACAGGATTTCCTTTCCCAAAGATTGATACAATGGAATTCCCTTCATAATGGGATTGCGAGGAAGATCCCTTGAAATAAACTACCATTTGTTGATACTCCTGTAGTGTTGCACACAAATGTACAAAAGAAGGGTATTTGATAAGGGTAAACTTTTCCTGCCAAAGTCTTTGTAAGTTCCCTATGAATACCTTCCGCACGTTAGAATCGGGTAGTGAGTATGAGATCTATGAGAAAAGCACTTGATATCGCACTATGAAATCAGTAATCTTCTCATTATATCCCTATTTACACTGGATGAGATCTATAAAGGTCATCTTTGGTCCAATGTTGGCTTGAAATTGTCAGAGAAACTAGTTCACCAGTTTATCGAATGAGAAAATGAAATTATTAGTCAAGGAGAAGTACCATTCAAGTGGTGTATCCTTAAGAGATTGAGGAAATAGTTTTTCCATCAACATGTCATGATGGAAGAAGTTTGTGCACATAGCATTAAAGGAAAACACATGTGTTTGTAGGTCCCCTTTACCGCCATACTTCTCAAATTTTGGGATCTCCATTCCTTGTGGGAAGGGAGTATTTAGAATCACTACTAATAATGGGCTCTGTCAAAAAAAGGGTTGGAAGATAGGCTAGGAAAAGGCTTGGGAGAGACTCGCCAACTAGATTTGCATCTTACCCATATTCTAAAGGAGAGTATTCAAAATAGGGTCATTGGATGACATAGGACCAGTGGGACCCCCTCCAGAACCACCACCAAAGCCACCTTTGAAACTTCATCTGTGGCCACCATCAAAATCACTATTAGAGCTACTGCCACTAACAGGGCCTCCACCAGAGCCACCTCCACTTCCGAAGCCACCACCAATGCCACCCCCACTGTCGAAACCACCACCACTACCAAAGAATTCACAACTCATCCCGCCAAAACCTCCACTACTAGAGGTGATAGGAGGGTTAAAGCTGAAGCCCAAGGTAATCCCATTCACTTTGATAATCTCAAATATTTTAGAGGAAAAAGGGACATATGGTGATCGAAGAGACCATGTCAACCATGTAAACACATGTGGGAGGCATTGATACTCCTAACTGTCTCTCATGTTCTTTGAAAGTGGTCCCTTATATAATGTTAGTATTATTTGAAAGGGTGCACACTTTGGTCAGACTAGAGAAGCTAACCAATAGTTCTATGCATGTTCGGTCTTTTCACACCATATAATTTAATTCACTAATAACTTGAGTGGCCCTAGCCAAATTTGAGTTTCTTTCTAAGTGATTCTCTAAGTTTCCAAACTTTTTGTTAAGTGTAGAGACATATTATAAAGGAATATGAACAACCTCATGCTCGTATACCAAGGATGGTGTGGGAGATGTAGGAGTGGGGATGTGATCAATCTCATCAAAGAATGCTACCTCACCCCTTGAAAACTACTCTTGAGTTGAAAGACCCATCATAGGTCCGAAGAAAAAACCTGTAGAGAAACTAGAGGTGACCACTATCTTATCCATCAAAAGGTGTCGTACACTTCTCTTGATAATGTACCTAAAGGTCATGGACTGGGTTGTGATGCTCATAAACCTTCACAACACTTAGGGACATAATGATCACAAGGCAGAAAGGGAAAATTTTCAACACCAAAAAATGAATAGACATAGGTTCACGTCAAGTTCACCAAAAATGTAAGAGAGGGGGACCAACCATGTCAAGGCCCCAAGTCACAGAGAGCCAAGAGTGGTAGGCTTCCCTAACTTACCTCAATCTAAACAAATGTTTTCAATGAGGGATGAGAAGGATGAGGACTATAAGGCCCTACAACCACTCTTCAGAATTGAAATCTAAAAAAGGGCTAGGAAAGTTGGTTTTTGGGTTCAACAATGTACCTTCGGTACCTCT
Organism: Sequoia sempervirens; assembly: GCA_007258455.2. NCBI lineage: Eukaryota > Viridiplantae > Streptophyta > Pinopsida > Cupressales > Cupressaceae > Sequoia > Sequoia sempervirens. The sequence continues at coordinate 23,867 of VDFB02305682.1, forward strand.
GTACTCAAGGATAGAAGTGCAGTTCTAGGATGATAATTTGGCACATTGGTATCTCTCAAGTGCACTCGAATCTGTATGACTAGAGGACCAAAAACATAGTACAAACTATGAGAAAACAATCTTATGGACTAGCTAGTCACTTCTAAAGGGAAAAAATAGAATTATAAAGGAGGAAAGATACAAATGACTATGATAAACTAGATATATGAAGGATAGGGTGACAAAGATAATCTCACAAAGATACTTTTTTTCCAGTTAACTCCAAGCATACGTCCACCTACATACAAGAAAGAGGGAAAATTGTTGGAGGCTATATAGAGATCTGCTTCAGTCAGACCCCCATTTCAGTGTTTCCACCTCCACGGATGGAAAAAATAGAAATTATATGGAAATATGCGATAAAGAAGTAAAAAAGGTAGAAAATGAAAGTAACACTACAATTTGGTAAAGAGCTACTCAACCAAATCACAAAGGAGAAGAGTGAAACGTTACCACTTCCACCAATAGCTCACTAGCTAATGGAGGAGAAAGAAGGCTTGAACAATCACCACAACCTCAACTAGGATGAAGGGAGTGAACAATTGTAAAACCTCAAGCCCACACTGCAATGGCTTGTTCCACACTTTCTTTGCAGAGTTGATGGAGTGTTGTTGCTATTGTTATGGAGTACCAAAGTGTTGCTTGAGAGTGAAGTGGTTGAAAGAAGAGATGGATTGAATGCTTAGAGATTTCTTAGAGATCAGAATGAAGTGAGAATGGAACAATTTGAAGAATGAGCAAGAATAAGGCATTTTCGGGTCAATTGGTCAAAGAGGGACATTACAAATCATTCCCAATGGGAAGTGTAATGCCTCTACCAACTTCAGATGTAGGAATTCTGTCAGGGACATAAGCGTGCCATGTTGATTTCTATGTGCCACGTCTCCAAAAAATATTCTTCTATAGAAGTAAAAGATAAATTCCAAGTGGAACAAAGGAAACTTGCTAATGTGGAATTTTTCCTTCAGATTTGGTTTTCTAAGGTGAGGAAGTGTAAAAGAGGAATTTGTGTAAGGGAAGAAAATTCACTCCTATAAAAAATGAAATGTGGGCAACTAGCCAAAGGGACAAGAGAAAGTGTTGAACTAGGACATGCACCAATTTCAAGAGTCTTATTAGGATATTTTTCACTTAAGCTCATGGAAGAAGAAAACAATGTATTCAATTCATCATGTACTTTTCCATCAATTTTTGTAATGTCAATGTCATCATCTAAGTTAATCACAGTAGGAGGTTAAATAACAATGTCCATACAATGTTCTTGTTTATGTTGTGGTGAGGGTTGAGAGTTGTCATATATTTCTTTAGGTAGGTTTGGATTTTTATTTTCTATGTTGTTGTTTTCTTGATTTTGCAATCTATGAGCAATAGCATGATGTCTACGTCTACACTCTCTAGTATTTTGATTTCTTTTCAGTTTATTGTCAATTTTCTTTTGTGTAAGAGTTTGTTTTTCAATCATAGGTTCCTTATCTTCCTTAGGAGGACTAGAAGAAATGAAAATAGGTTGCTCTACCACTTTCTCTTTGACTTTGTAAACTTGTTTGACTCTAGGAGGGACAACAGGATTGTTTGTACTATCTCGTGGTGTCTTGTGGGAAATTGCAGAGGTTGTTCTATAGGTTGTTCTTGAAAGTTCAGGAGTGTTCTTGGTTCAATTATTGTCTAATCAAGTATAGTAGGTTCAATCATAGGTTGAGGAATATTATGAATGGATAGTTCTGCTATTTTATTTTCCTTGAATTTTTTATATGATTGGAAAAATAAATCTTCACGAGGCTTGATAGGTTCCATAGGATCAGGCCAAAAGTAATCTAGTGAAAAGTTCCCTTTTTCAAGGCAGGATGGAATCTTCTATGATGCACAATGAAGATTCTATTACCAAATGGAAAATTTAGACATTTATGCACAATCGAAGGGATGACATTCATGGAGTGAAGCCATGGATAGCCTAGCTTCACATGAAATTGGTCTGATTATGGGATGATGGATAATGAGATTGTTAATGCTTTTTGTCTCACTTTTAAAGGGAGATCTATCGATCCTATCATAGGGAAAGAAAATCCATTATGTGTCTTGATCCATGCTTTCATATTGTCATATGTGTCTTGATATAGCTCATGCACATATAATAATTCTTTTGTGATCACACTCTCTCCATAGATGAGATCAATCAATATCCCATTAGTGCACTTATTGTTAATTCAACTAGCTATGTAAAGAGGACCATCAGGTGCATGTTTACGTATGTCATTTTGTGAGAAAGAAATTTCAAGAGGTTGTTCAGTCAAGCCCTTATGAGGTTTAGCTTTGATAAATGCTACTACTTTCTCCATGGGAGGTAATGGAATATGATCATAATCCATTTAGACATTGTTCTTAGTTTCAGTAGAAGGATTGGTTGTGGCATGTAGGTTGCTATGGTCTTATTTATTCAAGTATTCCTAAAGGAAGTAATTAAGGATATAGATTATTTGTTTTTTGTTTCTTGTTTTAAGCACTTTCCTTAGATTTTGTATGATAGAGCTAATGTCAAAGCATTCACTAAGGATATAGGCTTGTAATTTTTCTAGTTGTTCATCTAGCTTTCCAGTGACATCATGCACATTGATTATAGAAGGTGAAGTCATGGGAAATGAGGTATGCAAACTATGATCCATGGAGGGTTGATTCTCAAAACTATCAGAAATAGAGTTAGAGCATGAAAGATCCATGACAAGTGAGAGATTTTTAGATGACATGAGCCTCAAACTATGTCTTATAATAGTATTGTGAATAGGACACCAAGTTGTAAAGCTCATGCAAGTTTTACAAACCTAGTGTGCAAACCCTCGAATGGAAATGCAATATCCTATAATGAAATGCAATTTTTAAACTTCTAAGCAATGTAAATTACTAATTAAAATATGCAATAAGCTGAGAATGAAATGTTTTGATGCAATTTTTAATTTTTACAATGCACTAAAATGAAACAATTTAAGCTAAATGCAATTAATTTTATGAAGCAACAAATCTAGAAATTGAAACAGTGAGATGAATGCACCAAATAGAAGCTAGAAATTGATATTTTAATGTCTTGAAATTGCAAATCTATAGCTAACAAGGACTCATTCACTAGTAAGGGCGAATGGGTCTTGGTTAGGTCTTTCTGGGATCTTTCTATGGATTTTAGACTAAATTTTAATGAATTTTCAGTTGCTAGAAGCTTCAAGTCAAAGCTCATTAGGGACTTATGTTAGAGTAATGGGTTGTTTACTTGATTAGTTTAATCATATTGATTAATTAATTAAGTCACCTTTACTTTATCTCACTTAAGCTAAACTTAAGAATCTTTATTTTGCATTATTAAATTAGTTATGTTGTCTCATTTATTATGATCTTGACACTTATTGCATGCTAATTTAATCCTCTTCCTAGGGTTCTCAACTTTAGGGTTTCAATCTCCTTTCTTAAGGATTGGTCTCTTTGTAATTATTCACTTCTTGGGTAATGCATTTTTTGCTTCATGTTTGTAGAGCACCATTCTTGTGTCTCTTGATCTCCTTTGGTGACAAGTTATTTTCTTGCAAGTGTTCATTGAGATTTGTGAGGTTGGATTATCAACTTCTACATGGTATCAGAGCTCTAGATCTACAAGCTTCTTATTCCTTTTTTGTGAGATATTGCCTTGAAATAGTTTTTTAGTGCATCCAAGGTTAAATCAAACCTCTCCATTGAATCCAAAGCTACTGCAATAGTCAATATTGACCTTTGTTTTGTCAAATTTGGCTTTCGTTTGTCAAATTTGTGAGGGTTTGAAGAAAGGGCTTTTTTACCAGATCTAGGGGGTGCCTAATTTTTCAAGACATTTTGAGCCCAAATAGACCTCACCATTGCATTTGTAATAGCCAAAAACCCTAAGATCAACTATGAAAACATCGAAATCCAAGCAATTGACTTCTGAGGCCAAAAAAAAATTGTTGTACGGCCTCTTGCACACATTTCAAGGTAAAATTTCCTCAAAATATATATATATATATATTATGCAAAAAAAATTGTATTTTTTAATTGTAAATGAAATATTTTTAAAGCTTTAATTTTTTTAAGAAAAAGAATTTTAAAAAAATTGTTTTTTTAAAAACAAATCAAAGAAAGGTAGGTACCTGTGTAGGTACTGCGTAGGTCCATACCTGCGCAGGGTACTCACAAGTCTATACCTGTACAACCCTGTGTAGGGTATTGCACAAGTTCATACCTACAAAACCCTATGCAAAGTACCTACACCGATATGGGGAGTAGAGCAAAATGCCCCACTAAAATTCATTTTAATTTTTTATTGGAAATACAAAAATCATTTTTATTGTTTAAAAAAAACAATGTTTTTTTAAAATAAGCCAAATAGCACAAATACGGCAAAGGCCATTTGGCTATCAATTTTAACCCCGTATTTCTGCTGCAACGGTCATTTGGATGTCAAATTTAATGCAACAGACTATGTTTTTCTCCCTTTGAGAGTTGTTTTCTTCTAGAGGCCATAAATTTTTCCCATGGTGTCAAAATTGGGAAAACAAGATATCATCAAAAAGAGGAATCAGAGTACTTTTCAATGGTGCAGGTATTTCTTGGAGATTTTTTATCATGTTCCTATTATTTCAATTCAAAGTCAAATATTCTTTTCTAGAGTTTCCTTCAGTGTTTTCAACATAACTTTTTGTATAAGATGTCGAAAATGGGAAAACGAGATATCGTCAAAAAGCTATTTCTAAACTCTTCATAGTGGTGTAGGTGATTTCTAGATTTGATTTTTGTATTTTTCTAGAAATACTTCTTCTTTTTTGTACTCCTTTTTGGACCTTATGGGCTCACATTGCATGTATTTATCATTTGTAAATGCACTAAAATAAAGTGCCTCAACTTTGTATGTGTAGTATTGAGATTCTTGCACATCACTTTGTGCCTTGTTGTACTCACACTATGATATAAAGTGCCATGGGGGTTGATGTTTTCCTTTGTTTTTCCTTCATACCTTTCTCATGTGTATGTGACTTTTGTTTTCACATCCTTTATATATGCTCTACATTTAGGCATTCAGTTTCAATGTACATCTCATACCTCTCCCTTGTTAGCATTATGGGGGGGTTTCTACTATTGGTGCTAATGCTTCCTTGGTTTCGCGTTGGAGTGAGCTATGCATACCTTATTTGTTCTTCTGTACTAGGCAAATATAGCAATTGGTTACCCATGCATTTTAGTGAGATGGAGCACTTACCATATGGATACTCTTGCATTCCTATTTCTAGAGGTAGCCTACCATTTTCACTTGATTAGCTCTTTAGACTATTGGTACTTGTGGCATCTGTATCTTCAAGTTCTAGATGTTTTTCCTTGTTTTTCCATCGTATATGTGTAGTGTCATTGAGGGAAATTATGCAAATTCTTGTCTTCTTGATCCTGATCATCATTTATTTTAGAGAGGGTTTTTCTTTTAACATTTTAGTAGTCATTCTATGACAGTGTTTGTAGATTCTTCATGCTTTAGTGGTGTTTTCCATGTTCATCATTTGTTCATATCTTTTTGGATAATTTCTTCTTGATTGGAGGCTTCTTCATCCTTCACTCTTCTTTGGATGCTTCTTAGTCCTTCAGTTGTATTTGTCTCTTTTGGAGAGGATTTTTTCCCATGAGGTTTTCTCCTTTTCTCATGTTATTAGATATGTTTTACATTTTTAAATGGGTACCTCATTAGGCCTTATTTGTCGAGACCCATCTTTTCTTTCATGCATTTTATCCTTAGTTTTTAGCTTCTCCATAAGTTCATCTTAAGGGGGGGTGTTAGAGAAATAGGTTGTTTACTTGATTAATTTAATCATATTGATTAATTAATTAAGTCACCTTTACTTTATTTCACTTAAGCTAAACTTAGGAATCTTTATTTTGAATTATTAAATTAGTCATGTCATCTCATTCATTATGATCTTGACACTTGTCACATGCTAATTTAATCCTCTTCCTATGGTTCTCACCTTTAGGGTTTTTATCTCCTTTCTTGAGGATTGATCTCTTTGTAATTATTCACTTCTCGAGTAATGCATTTTTTGCTTCATGTTTGCAGAGAACCATTCTCGTGTATCTTGATCTCCTTTGGTGACAGGTTATTTGCTTGTAGATGTTCATTGGGATCTGTGAGGTTGGATTATCAACTTCTACAACTTATTTTCCAGTAAAAGTGAATGGGTCCTGGTAAGGTCTTTTTAAACTATATTTTAATGGTTTACAAGATTTCAGATATATCTTTCAATTCCGAGTTATAGAATGTGAAATGCGGCTTCATATTTTCCAAAAATTAAATGCAAAAATGCAATAGAAAGATGAAATGAAACACCTAGATTGAAATGCAATTTTGTTTTGATTTTCAAATGCAATTGAATGAGGTCTAAATGAGATGCAAAATGGCTGCTTTATTTTTGTATTTTTTAGATTTAAGAAGTGAAGAATAATGCAAATCTAAACCCTATATGATATACAAAATTGTAAATGAAAAAGAAGAAACCCTAATTCAATGCAAATATAAATATAATGAATGCAAGAGTTTAACTTGAAATGCAATGAAAGACTCCAAAATTCATAAAAGTGCAATGTTGAATATGTCGGGTTCACCAAAATGATAAGGGTGAAAATAGGATCCACCCTGATTTTGGGGATAAAAGAGATGGATTACTTATTTTTCAATCCCTAAATAACTTAAAATTATGTAAAATAAGATGCTAATAACAATCAGAATACAACCCTAACTTTTATGACAACTATGAGGAATTTTTTAGAGTATAAAAAGTTGTGTACCTATCTAGAAAGTTATTTTTCAACAATGGAGGACTCATTCACCTTCAAGGGAAAATGGGTCCTTTTAAGGTTTTAGAAAATTGATTTTAGGATCCTATGCCTTGATGTATGCACTCTTGAAATCCCAATTATCAAGTTCTAGAAGGAAATATTCAATTTTGTAGAGCTCTTTCTATGATCTTGCACCTTGAATGACAACTTTGCAAATTTGACAATTTTGACAATCTTGCTCTTCAACCTATAAATCTGTAATAACACACTCAAGGATAGAAAACTTCTTGATTTGTTAGTGAATGGGGGTTTTTCTCAGTCAAACCCCCTATAGGTAATTAAACCAAATGATGAAATAAGATAATTAAGCATGAACATAAAATAATGCAATTAGAACCTTGCTATGACAATATGATCTTCGAATTTCTACAATAATCTCTTGAATTTTTCCTTCAAATGCCTTGAAAATGATTTATGAATACTCTAATGCTTGATCACTCAAATTATTGAATGCTTGATAGACTTTCTATATTGTGTTAAGATGAATTGCTAGATTGCTTAGGAAAAATAATGTGAATTAACCCCTTATTTATAATAAATTAGGAGATTAACCCTGAAATTCAAAGAACTAAGGATGACACCAGATCTAGGAAGAAACATAATTAAATTCTCACTAGAATAAAATTCAAAAATTAGGTCTCATTAAGGGAGGACCCATTCACCACCAAAGGCGAATGGGTCCTAGCTAAGTTTCCAGGACCAAGCTTTGGGGAGCTGAATGAGGGCCAAAAACCCATTCCATAACAACTAAGAAAAGGGGGTCTTGTTAAGAGAGGACCCATTCACTATCAAGGGCGAATGGGTCCTGGATCAACTTACCAAGACCAATTTTTTCGCAATGAATTTGATATTTAATTTATTTTTTTCAGGAAGCATCCTTGAGAGGTGTCAAAGTGAAGGCCTAAAAGGGGGATTAATAACTCCACTTAACCTTAATGAATTAATACCACCTAGATAAATGTGAAATCTCTTTAAAACACTTTACAACACTTAAAAAAGGTGCACATTATGTATATTTTTATTGAAAAGGGGCCCATTAGGCTTAATTACTCAAATAAGTCCTAGAAAGGTGTGAAAGTGTGTTACAACACTTCACAACACCCTTGTAAAGGATAAATTAAGGCATTTTTTGGCTAAATAAAGGTCTTAAAATAGTGTGAATGTTTACAAGACATTACAACACTATTCCAAGACACCATTTGTTTAGTTTTAATGTTAGTTATTCAAGAAAGCAAGGAAAAAGGATACTATTTTCCATTACTACAACACCTAACACCGTAATTTTGCATCCTTTACCTTCCACACCTCTTTTCCATACCCATTGCACACCAAGGTGTGATTGCTAGTTATATATATGTTGATAATGTCTACTACTAACTTTTTTCCTAATTCTGAAACCCTCTTAAACAAAGGGACATCCTTGCAATTAATAAATGTTATAGTTGAAAGATTGCCTAGCTTTTGAACTATAGGAATAAATAAATAAAAAATGCAAATTTGATCAAGTGAGAAATAAGAAAGATTGCATGGATTTTGAATTATAGGAATAAATAAATAAACAAGGAAAATATGATCAAGTGATAAATAAAGTTTAATGCGTAGACTCAAACATCATGACAAAGATAAGCATGTAGATATTTTGGTGGATGTATTCTCATATATTTTTGCACGTATAACCACAATGCTTAATAATTACTCCTAATTTCTACATTTATTTATCATTGAAAGGGGACAAACCATGTAGAGAGAATTCTATGTGACTTTCATAATGGTGCTTGTCACTTAGAAAATTCTATGGGATCTTTTACAATGGTGTTTCTCACTTTTCAGATGTCATTCACGTAAAGTGAGTTTGAAAATGAAAAATCGTATAGAAAATCAAGTGGCCTTGCTTACAATTGACACAATTTTGATGCATTAATCAAGATTTGACTATTAAAGTATTAAAAGTAACAACACCAGGTAAATTCCCTACCAGTGATTCACCATTAGAAAATTCACAACCAACAATTCATCGTGGGAAAATTCACTGTCATGACAAATTCACCTAAAGAAAAATCCATCACTAGCAATTCACCATCATGAAAAATTAATCAACATTAAATGCAATGAATTTTCTGCAACAGTGAATTGCTAGTGGTAAATTTCCTTGAGGTAAATTTGTCATGGCATTGAATTTTCCCATGGTGAATTATTGATGGAGAATTTTTTGACAATGATTGCTAACGATGAATTTTTCTAGAGCCAATAGTAACACATCTCTATTATACATGGATTTCTCTCAAAAATCGTAACTCTGAAACAAAGTCAAGTCATATAGAGTAAAACAGGTTTTCTTGGCTGCATACTCACGTTTCCTTTGTCATCATTATGTCTTTGTCTGCTTTCTTGTACAAAAATATTGTATTCAAAGGAGGTTTTGAGTCTCCATCTATCTATATCAGTCTAGTCAATATAATCATTTTGGATGTCACCCAAGAAAATAAGGTCATTTGAAATGGCATCAAAGAATATAAACAAATGCTAGAACATTTAATATAATGAAGGTTTTAGGGTTGAGATGTGATAAAAGGAAGGAAAAAAATGTATGGCCTTTTAAAAAAAATATTGGTATCCAAATACATTTAATGATATGTGATCAAATTCTAGATGTAGGGTTCTTTAATTTAATATTCTTTAAGTATAATTAGGGTTTGTATTTGAAGAGGTGTGATGAAAGAGAGTTTACTTATAATTTAGATTATTAATTTAAAAATATATATGTAACGAAAGTAAATATAAATCTCAATTTCAAACAGGAATTAAAAAATTGTAAATTAATTGTTATATAATTCAAATGTATTGATATATTTTCAAAATATAATCTGTGTTTGATTCTTAAAAAAATGGTGTTCATAATGTATTTTCTTCCTCTAGAAATTTATACTAACTATAAATAAAATAAAAGACTATATAAATGTTGAAAAAATAGAAATTAATATTTTATTTAAGTGTGTTATATAGTGGAATTTTCCCAATTACAATGTTATTTTTAAAGAATATAATCTAAACAATAATACCAAATTTCTTTTGGACTAAATTATAATTCCACTAATTAGTGCTTTCACTTATGTATCATGGGCTTGACACATATATATTACGTGCATCTATATATAGGTGTAGCCTAATTAATATGGGCTAAATTGAGTTTAACTTTTAATTTATTACATATCTTAAATACTATTACAATAAAGAGGAAATAAAATTTATAACACTCAATTATAAGAAAAACATATACCAATTATGCATTTTCTTAAAATGATTCAAACATTTATGTAAAAGTTAAGGTTTCTATTTTAGATAAGGGTGGGTGCATGAAGTAGGGTTAGACTTTTGTGGCCAACTCTAGAAAAAAAATTGAAAATGACATAATGTGAGCGTGTTATAACATGATTGCATTATGTCATTTTAAAAGAAAAAAAAGTGAAAGCTATTCATTTTCTCTTGTCTACTTTTTTGCTCTACCCGCAGCCAAAAACCCTCATTTTCACGCTCGTGTTCTAGGAGGAAGCATTCTACAAAATTCATCAACAATAGTTGATTTTCCTTTGCAAAGATGGTGCCATGTCAATGAAGAGGTGCAGAAGGTAAGTATTGTTTGCTATTTGTTTTGAATTTCTTAGTTTCAAGTTAATTTTGTTTGTTTTAGGTTAGATTTGATTATTTTTTAAAAATTTGTAGGAGATGCAAATAATCCTACAAATCCTCAAAATCCTCAACAAGAAGAATAGGAAAATCCTCCTCAATAAAATAAACCTCCCCCACCAATCACTCAAAAGACCTCCTGGCACTCAACAAAATTTGAGGAGTGAAATTGAGAACAACAAAAAACAAATTGAGGATCTTATCAGTAGGTTGAGTGATCCAAATTCTTCAACCATAGAAAGAATCACACATGCAAATTCAATGAAAGAGATGTTAAAAAATGTAGATTAAATAACCCAACAAATAACGGGATGGCAAGATAGGAGGCAGGAAGCTAGGGAATATTATGTAGATAAACTATCATATAAACAAGTAAAAGATTTAAAAATTACTAAAGGTGATTTCTGCTCTTTATTCACTAACCCTAGAACAAATCAAAATATTAGCCTCAATGCGAAGAGGTTTCCTATTCATTGGTGCCACCACCAAGAGATTAG
>VDFB02305683.1:0-29128 GCA_007258455.2 Sequoia sempervirens
ATAACCTAATATATATTATATATGCATATATATGTATATATACTCAATGTTATACATATATATGCATATATAAAATATATAGGTAAACACAGTCTTAATATATGACTGTAAAAATTATTTTTGTGCAACACCCAGATTGGGCAAACCCACAATTTGAACAAACAAAAAGGAATTCTTATTGAAGCTACCAGATTTAACACAATAATTTCAAAATTTCTTTCAAACTAAATAGGGATTTTCCCAAACCAAGTTACATAAAACCCAATTGAATCCTTCCATTTTTGTTTCAAAATTTCTCATTAATAGCTTGAAGAAAAATTTCTGTTTCAAATTGTTTTCAAAAAAAATTGCAAAACTCTTCATTTTGAAGTTGAATGAAGAATCTATGATGGGTTTTGAATTTGCAAAGTTTGTTTTTTTTCCAAATCTGTTTTGGGCCATTTCAAAACAAAAATTGTTTTTAAACAAAACAAAATTGCATGAGATTGGGAAAAATTCATGGAACCTTTTTGTTTTCTCCAAGCTTTTGAAGAGTCCTTCAATGGAGATTGTGCCCTTTCAAATCCTCTCCTCCACCAAGCTTTACCAAATCCTTCTCTACAATTTTTCTCCAAGCATTCTTCAAGTTTTCCTCTTCCTCTCTCTCAAATTTCCAAATTTAAAAAAAAAATCATTCAAAAAAAACCATGCATTTACCTTATGGCCTCCAAAAAAAATATCAAACCCCTAATTTAGCCACCCACCAAAAGTTATTGCAAACTTGGATATTTTGGATATTTCAATTTTTTTTAAATTAATAAAACTTCATTTTCTTTTTCAAATGCCTATTACCCATTTAAATTTCCAATTCTATTTATCCCACCATGCTAACTAAATTCATTTTATTACACAAAATTGAATCCAACTATTGCATTTAAAATAAATTCATTTTAAAATTTGTATTCTTGCCATGAGGGGTGCTTTCAAATAAGGCCCTCGAAATATTTTTCGTCTCCCATTTCATTTGTCAATGCTAAATTTTGGACTAATTTAATTAATCCACAATAAATCTAATTCACGGTTAGATTATTTTATCAATTGAATTAAATCAACTAATTAATTAATAAGCACTCTATTATGAATTTGGCAATAAAATTAAATTAAGCAACACCATTTCACTAGGAATTAAATCACTCGTGCAAGGAGAGACGAGATGACAAGACAAATAGCTTATCCCAACCGACAACCCGACGACCCACTATGGCTAGGGTGATGTCACGACATAGAAACCCAAGCTACTATCTCCCAATCATTTTCCGTTGAACAAGGGACATGCTCAGACCTGCGAAATCAGGTGGAGTCAATGTAATGGTACCGTGATCCCCGCACACAACCCAGTGTCAACATGCAATCATATATATATATAAACACATCAAAACACACTGCGGAAGAGGAAGTCAGCGAATCACAGGCACTTGGCGCGGCGAAAGTGATGTGATCCCGTCCTCTCACCAATACAATACCTTAACCGACATCTCTAATCACACTTGCAAAAATCAAACATAAAGCATCAATAATTCACATACATGATAATTAACCATAACATGGTAGCCAATAACATCATCCGATAAAAGCACCATCAATACAACATAACGTTTACATCGCTTAATAATTAGTGATCAAAAGTAACCAAGTTATAACCCACGTGCCAACAAAGCAAAATATACATAACGAACACTGCTCGATCAAAATAACAAAATGAAGGGGTGTTACATCCTCCCCCCCTAGGGTCAGGCTTACTCCTGGAAGCCTGCGAACAAATAGGGATAAAGTTCCCTCATCCTAGCTGCATCCTCCCAAGTGGATGATGAGTCATCCCTAGGATCCCACTGGATCCTAACCTGATCAATATCTCACCCTCGAAGAGCGAGTGTTCTGCGCTCGACCACGGCCACGGGCTCCAAAGCCAGCTGCCCGTCCTCTACCTGCAAAGCATTCCAATCAAGGACATGAGAAATATCTAGATGGTACGGCCGAAGAACTGATACATGAAATACGTCGTGCACACGCGAGAGACTGGGCGGTAAAGCAAGACGATAAGCAATAGGACCAATCTTCTTGAGAATCTCGAAAGGGCCAACAAAGCGAGGTGCCAACTTAGAGCCCTTTCCATAACGGATTGGACTCTTCCGTGGATGCACACGCAAGAAGACTCTATCACCTACGGAGAACTGACGATCCACTCTATGTGCATCCGCATACTTCTTCTGCCTATCTTGCGCTGCCACCAAGTGCTCCCTAATCCTATCCACCTGCTGCTCCATATCATGCAACATCTCAGGGCCCAAAGTTACTCTGTCCTCTAGTCGATCCCAAATCAAGGGAGTGCGACATGGTCGCCCATACAATGCCTGGAATGGAGCCATACCGATAGAACTCTGAAAGCCATTATTATAGGCAAACTCTACCAAATAGAGATAGTCCTCCCATCGTGTCTGTTGGTCCATCACATACATACGCAACATGTCTTCGAGGATCTGATTAACCCTCTCAGTCTGTGCATCTGTCTCTGGGTGGTAAGCTGAGCTGAAGTTCAACTGTGTTCCCATCGCATGCTGTAATGACGCCCATAGAGCTGAGGTGAACACTAGATCCCTGTCAGAGATAATCCGACGTGGAATACCATGCAACCTCACTATATCCTCCATGAACACTCTAGCTACAGATGATGTGGTATAGGAAGAGCGCATAGGTGAGAAGTGTGCTACCTTCGTCAACCTATCCACTGTCACCATAATTGCATCATGTCATCTCGAAGAGTTGGGTAAACCAACAATGAAATCCAATGAGATTATATCCCATTTCCATTCTGGTACTAAATGCGACTGCAAAAGCCCTGCTGGATGCTGGTGTTCAGCCTTTACCCGCTGACACTCAAGACATCTCGACACAAAATCCACAATATCTCACTTCATCCCTGGCCAAAAATATAACTGACGCAAATCTGCATACATCTTCTTCACCCCTGGATGGGCTGAATAAGGTGCATGATGTGCTTCAGTCATGACCAAAGCGCGAAGCTCACAAGATGGGGGAATGTATATGCGTCCCATGTGTCTCAATATCTCGTCAGCATCTAGAGAGTATCCTGAATATCTTCCCTCAAGAGGTCTTCCCGCCTCTATTACCGATCTAACATCCTGATACCAACTGTCAGCCGGGAGGGCAGAGAGAATCCGACTCCGCAAATCAACAATAAGAGTCAACTCAGATATCTCATGCCTTCGCCTACTGAGGGCATCTGCAACCACATTCTCCTTCCCTTGGATATACTTCACCTCGAAGTCATATTCACAAAGAAACTCCATCCATCGTCTTTGCCTAGCATTAAGGTTAGGCTGCGTGAAGATATACTGAAGACTCCTATGATCACTATGCAGCTCAAACCTATGCCCAAGAAGAAAGTGCCTCCATCTTGTCAATGCATGGACCACTGCTGCCAACTCAAGATCGTGGGTAGGATAGTTTAGCTCATGATCCTTGAGCTTTCGTGACTCATATGCAATAACGCGACCCTCCTGCATCAATACTGCACCTAATCCCTCCAAGGACGCATTCGTACAAACAACAAAGTCCCCAATAGGATCCGGTATCGCAAGTATAGGTGCACTGGTCAGCTTCCCCTTAAGACACTGAAAGGCGATCTCACACTTCTCAGACCACTCAAACCTCTTTCCTTTCCTCTAAAGGGAGGTGATAGGATGCCCTACCCTCGAAAAGTCCTGCACAAAATGCCTGTAATAACCCACTAGCCCCATGAAGCTACGTATGTTGGCCACATTCGTGGGCGCAGGCCAATCTAAGATCGCTTGGATCTTTGCAGGATCCACTGAAATTCCCTCTCCAGATATCACATGACCAAGGTATTGGACCTCAATCCTAAAGAATTCACACTTCGACAAGTTAGCATACAGCTGATTATCTCGCAAACACTGCAATACCTGCCGCAAGTGCTCCTCATGTTCCTCCATTGTTCTAGAATATACCAAAATATCATCTAGGAACACAAGAACAAACCTATCAAGGTATGTACGAAATACCCCATTCATAAGACTCATGAACACTGAGGGTGCATTCGTCAAACTGAATGGCACAATCGTGAACTCATAGTGGCCATATTGCGTTCGGAACGCGGTCTTATGAATATCTGATTCAAAAATTCAAAGCTGATGATATCCTGACTTGAGATCAATCTTCGAAAAGATGGTAGCACCCTTGATCTGATCGAATAGATCGTCAATCCTAGGAAGAGGATACCGATTTCTGATGGTCACTTTGTTCAACTGTCGGTAATCAATGCATAACCGAAGTGAACCGTCTTTCTTCTTTACGAAGATGACAGGTGCTCCCCATGGCGAAACACTAGGGTGAATAAAACCCTTCTCTAGCAATTCCTCAAGCTGCAACCGGATCTCTTTCAGCTCCTGGGTAGTCATGCGATAGGGAGCTCGTGAAATGGGCTCCGATCCAGGTACTAAATCTATCTTGAAGTCAATGTCCCTCTGAGGGGGCATCCCTGGAATCTCGTCTGGAAAGACATCGGAAAACTCCTGAAGGATGGGGTGACTATCAAGAGAAACCTTCTCTTCTCCACCTCCTAGACCCAAATCATCCACGGTAACAGCGAACAATTGGCAACCCTGCCGCAAACACCTTCTCAACTGCATAGCTGAGATGATCCTTAAGGAGATCAGCCTCTGAATCCCCACTACCTCTATCTCTCTACTAGATGTCCCAATGCATCTAATCAACTTACGTCGACAATCAATGATTGCACTATGAGCCTCTAGCCAATCCATTCCTATGACAACGTCATAAGAACCCAATGGAATAACACGAAGGTCCAAGGTAGTCTGGAGAGGTCCAACCTCTAACCTACACTCCGGCACAAGGGAAAGGGATGCAACTTTTGCACCTGAAGCTAACTCCACCTGCCACCTATCGACTTGCTTTACTGCATCTAGTCTACATCGTGCCATGACCGATGAAGAAACAAAGGAATCAAATGCTCCAGAATCAAATAAAATAGAAATGGGGTTACCCCCCAACATACCATAGGCCTCAACAACTGTACCCTGGTGCTCTACCTGGTGGTTGTCAACCACTGCAAATACTCGATGCCCATGACCTGCATCACCTACAGTCAGATCTGACACCACTGGTCCCTGAGAATAACCCGATGCACCCTTATTGGGACACATCCTCGCTATGTGACCTTGTTGGCCACATGCAAAACATACAGTGCCTCTGCCAAAGCCCCGGCCTGCAGGTGGTGTGCTAGACTGCTGTGCACTACCTCTGAAAGAAGAATGAGAACTCTGTGCTGGCTACTAAGACTTGAAGTGTCTCATGCGCCTCCAATTCCTGTCCCCTTGCCTCTGCTGGAAACCCTTCTGTTTCCCCTGGGAACCCTGCTGCTACTACTGAGCACCCTGAGACTGACCCTGCTAAACTCTAGAAGGTGCACCTCCTTGAGGCTGACCCCCTTGAGCACTAGTCCCAGCTGTTGAACCACTGCCCACCTGCACTCCTACATGACCACCTAAGGCCATCGCCAGGTTCTCCTCAATGAGCCTAGCCTTATTGACTACTACGTCCATGGTCCTGGGTTTGAAAACCCGCACTCCACCACTGATACGGGAATTTAAGCCCTTGAGAAAATGCTATACCAACATTCCCTCATCATCGCCTATGCCTGCACACTGTTTGAGCTCATAGAAATGATGCTCATACATCTCTACTGACATAGTCATCTGTCGAAGGGTGTGGAACTCATCCCCTCGATGCTGCCTCCAATGCTTAGAAAGGAATCTAGCCCGAAACCACTCTAGGAACAACTCCCAAGAAACTGTACCAATGTCTAGATGGAGCTTTTGCTCCTCTAATCTCCACCAAGTGGAGGTAAATCCCCTCAGGTGCATGATAGCGCACCTAGCTCGAGTGTTGCTCCCATATGGGTGCATAGCAAAGCACCTAGTCAAGTCAATTAGCCATGTCTCTGCCTCCAAACCACTGCCTGTTCCATCAAAAGTAGGTGGTCATGCTCTAAGAAAATCCCTCATATGGGCTGCTACCTCTGAATCAGAGTGAACTGGTACCTCTCTCTCTCTAACCACCACTGGCTCCACCTCCTACCTAGGCCCAAGGCGGGCAAGGGTCTTCTCTAACAACTGACGCCACTGAGCGTCTTCGATCCTGGGTGGATCCAGATTCTAATTGCCATCCCCCTGAATATTTTGAGAAGCTTGTTGCTCCTCATGGTCAGAAACAAGTGGAACATGTGGAGGCAGGTCTTGCTATTCCTCAATGCGACCGCCTAAACGGCCACGTCTACGACCCCCTCCTCTTCTATGCCTGGGAGGCATTATCCTATATAGACTAAAAAACATTAAGCACAACACACAAATAAAATTGGCACACCTAAAAGATTAATGGGCTCATCATAATCCCAGAGTACCTAGTGTTTAAACCTAGGTTCTGATACCATGTGTAATGCCCCCACCACGCAACCCTAGGGGAAGTTACAAAGTATAACCAATTTCACTACAATTTTTTTTTTAAATACAATTACAAAAATGATAACAACACAATGCCAACAATCCCCTAAGGTTGCGAGACAAAGATTAAATAATTCACAATTTAAAACAACATACATGAAATGAAATATAACAACATTCACTTAATCTAATGTAAGCACATACATTCCATACATGAGATTTCCATTTAGGCCATGAGATCCTTCTCGGTTCCAAGACAAAAGTGATATAATTACATTTACATCTCTCATTCCCAGAATGAGGCAAACCAATGACATAATTGTTTATTACAATTTCCACCTCGATGAAATGAGGGTAAATGAAATACAAAAGCACTAGCATAAATTAAACCAAGGTAGCATCTAGAATCCCACGAGCTCTCCAACACGAAAGTCTCGTCCACAAAAGAAATACCAACACAACGGAGTATGGTGCACGTTCCACCCAACCATGTGATACCCGAAGGCTCACCCCCCATGCTAGGAGATAGTAACGAGGGTTTCAGATCAAGACTAACAACCTATAGACATGGGCAACATGACTCAACTAGAAAATGATAGGAACATGAGAACACATGACATAACGGTAGCAATGCTTCTAGATTCTAAATACATGAACACACCATGATTACAAACATAATGTTGTCTTAAGAGAAGTGTCATCACAATGCCGCATGGGATATCCTAGCAAGTCTTCCTAGGTCCCAGCCCCCTTCTTGGGATATCCTGGTAACCTCTAATGACTCCCGGCCCCACATGCTAACCAAAGCGGAATCAGCTATCTTTCGAAGGGACAAGATAATGATCTTTCCATTCCAGGCCTTCTCGTCTCATCCCAAGTCTATACAAGCACTTGCGTCCATGAGCGAGACAAAATTAATCTTTTTAGATGAAAGTACCACCTATGCTAATTAATTGATTTAAGTTTTCATTGAATTAACCCACTTACATTGAGATCTCCTGGCACCACTTTGTGTGTCGGCCCTCCATGCAAGCCACTTCTCTAAGACAACACGTGGGAACTAAGCCACCACCAAAGATACTCAAGTGCAACCTAGGGATAATGAATCCCTAACATGACACAAGTCGACCTATCCCACCCAAGATAACCAGGTTTGACTGGACACAAGAAATGCACTACCCAAGGTAAACCAGGGTTGACCAGTATGACAACAACCCAAAACACCTAAAAATACATTCCTATCTGGAAGACTTACAAACACTGACTAGATTGTCCCACACCAAGAAGAAGCATCATAAGCAATATAAAGTAAACTACTTTAGGATTTCGTAAATCCAATTCACTCAACGCATTGGTGCATTACTCAAATTAAATCAAATCAATTCTGGTACAATTACGTGAGTGGTCTAATGTATTGCAATTATTACCGCAATCTACGCTTGATCATTTAATCATAATGCAAAATTCTCATAATGAGATAACTTCCTATACATTGCCAAGAATAACTTGATGGTGACACACAATTATCATTTTATTTATATATATATATATATAAAAGAAAACTTATATATGAAATACGTATCCTCGATGTATAAATAATACTAAACATTTTATATATATAAAAGGCACTTAACTATTTACTTTAATATAAAAATTTCTGAAATAGTCATATTGCATTATTTCATTATTTAAAATATAATGAAAATATAATTCAACATACATATATATATAATATATATATAACTCATATATATGAAATATGTTAATTATATATTTAAATAATAATTTATTATTAAAAAAAAACATTGAAATTCAAATTATTTATATATATATTAAATGTGATATATATATATAATATATTATATATAATATAATATATAATACATATATTATATTTAATATAATATATAAAAATAAAATATAAAAGAAATTATAAAGAAAAAAAACAAAACCCACAAAATAAAGAAAACAGGGTTTAAAACCCTATACACCCGCTGCCCAGAACCGCGGCCTACGTCTCCCCTGCAGCCGCGGCCTACCCTGCACAGGGGGGCGACACTACCAGGGAAGGCAGCGACGCTGCCTTTACTGGCGGCGCCTCCCTCCTAGGGGCGGCGGCCGAGGCTGCTGCGCGGCTGCGTACGGGGTAGCATCCCCAAACAAAACACCGCCAACAAAAAAAAAATGCGAAATCAACAAAAAATACGATGCCCACAAAAATACAGATTTCTGGGTTTAAACACAGACCCGAACCAAGAAAAAAAATAACATTTATTTTTACCAGACTTTGATTTAATAAAAACTACAACCTAATATATTATATATATATGCATATATAAAATATATAGGTAAACATAGTCTCAATAAATGACTGTAAAAATTATTTTTGTGCAACACCCAGATTTGGGCAAACCCACAATTTGAACAAACAAAAAAAGAATTCTTATTGAAGCTACCAGATTTAACACAATAATCTCAAAATTTCTTTCAAATTCAATAGGGATTTTCCCAAACCAAGATACATAAAACCCAATTGAATCCTTCCACTTTTGTTTCAAAATTTCTCATTAATAGCTTGAAGAAAAATTTATGTTTCAAATTGTTTTCAAAAAAAATTGCAAAACTCTTTATTTTCAAGTTGAATGATGAATCTATGATGGGTTTTGAATTTGCAAAGTTTGTTTTTTTTTTTCAAATCTGTTTTGGGCCATTTCAAAACAAAAATTGTTTTTAAACAAAACAAAATTGCATGAGGAAGGGAAGAATTCATGGAACCTTTTTGTTTTCTCCAAGCTTTTGAAGAATCCTTCAATGGAGATTGTGCCCTTTCAAATCCTCTCCTCCACCAAGCTTTACCAAATTCTCCTTCACAATTTTTCTTCCAAAAATTCTTCAAGTTTTCCTCTTCCTCTCTCTCAAATTTCCAAATTTAAAAAAAAGAGATCCTTCAAAAAAAACCATGCATTTACCTTATGGCCTCCAAAAAAAATGTCAAACCCCTAATTTAGCCACCCACCAAAAGTTATTGCAAACTTGGATATTTTTGGATATTTCATTTTTTTGAAATTAATAAAACAATCTTATTTTCCCTTTTCAAATGCATTATGCTCATTTAAATTCAAATTCTATTTATCCCACCATGCTAACTAGATTCATTTTATTACACAAAATGTAATCCAACTATTGCATTTAAAATAAATCATTTTTAAATTTTATTTTCCTACATGAGGAAGCAATACAACTTTGAAATATATATATTTTCTTTTGTCTCATCATTTAATAATGCTAACACCTTTGGACTAATTTACTTAATCCACAATAAATCTAATTCATGGTTTGATTATTCATCAATTGCATTAAATCAACTAATAAATCAATGAGCACTCTATTATGCATTTTTGGCAATAAAATTAAATAAAGCTACGCTGTTTCACAAGGAAATTTAAATCATGCATGCAAAGGGAGACAAGATGACAAGACCAACAGCTTAACCCAACTCACAACCCGATGACCCACTAGGCTAGGGTGATGTCACGACATAGAAACCCAAGCTACTATCTCCCAATCATTTCTGTTGAACAAGGGACATGCTCAGACCTATGAAATTAGGTGGAGTCAATGTCCGGTACCTGCATCTTGCACACAACCTGAGTGTCGAACATGCATTCATATATATATATAAACATCAAAACACACCGTGAAGAGGAAGTCGCGAAATCATAGGGCACTCACGTGTGAGTGATGTGATCTCGTCCCCTTCACCAATACAATATTGCTAACTGACATCTCTAATCATTAATTGCAAAATCAAAACATAAAGCATCAATAATTCACATACATGATAATTTAATCCATAACCTGAAATAATAACATCATCTGATAA
The DNA here is from genome assembly GCA_007258455.2 of Sequoia sempervirens. Taxonomy (NCBI): domain Eukaryota; kingdom Viridiplantae; phylum Streptophyta; class Pinopsida; order Cupressales; family Cupressaceae; genus Sequoia; species Sequoia sempervirens. The sequence goes on from VDFB02305683.1 coordinate 10,420, forward strand.
AAGTACCATCACATCACAACATAATGTTTACATCGCTTAATAATTAGTGATCAAAAGTAACCAAGTTTATAACCAACGTGCTGACAAGGCAAAATATACATAACGAACACTGTTCGATCAAAATAACAAAATGAAGGGGTGTTACACCCTTGATCATTTTATTCAAAATTCAGATATACTTGTACAATGGAGAGACATGAGTTTGAATTAATCATATCAATTCAAATGCTAGTACTGCCATAAAACATCAAATCCCCATGAATTCAAAACCTACTACAGAATGACTCAAAACCTAAATTGCATTTTTCCTAAAACCATCGACTTTTATGAATTTAACTTCGAGCCTAGACTGCACTCAAAAATACCTAACTTGCTAGAACTGCACTTTTTGGCCTTGAACTCCTCTTATAGAAAAAAATGAGGAGAAAGAACAAGGACGGGCTTTAAAGCAATAATGGTCACCACCACCGGACCGCTTTGTACTTCATCAGTTGCCAATCAAAAATTGATCACCTCATTCACCTTGACACTATAAGGTTTGTACTTTAACTCGCTACCTACCCATTCTCTTCAAAAGACTCCAAGAATGAGCCGGTGCTACTGATTTTGTCCATATAGCTCACCAACAAATCATAACTGAAGTTACCCTTATCTTTGTGGCCTTTGTAGTCTAAAACATGATATAAAAGTGGCTCGGCACCCTTTTGTGACTAATTAGGGCTTGTGTAAGAGGTCCCAAGTGGATCGCTGTAATTGTAGGATGCATGAATAGGGCATGTGATGAGAAATAAAGAAAGTATAGCTGCTGTCCCTCATTAGTTTTGTGAAGAAAAGCATGAAATGAGAGGTTCAAGCCTAGAAGTTCTCAACAAAACATGTATGGGAGATCTAATTTTATGAATTTTATCCATGTGCAGACCTAATGGGTTGTTTCTGAACACTGAATATAAATGATACACACACACACACACACACACACACATATATATATATATATATATGTATTTTTAAATGTAAATGTAAATGCAATTACCGGATGCTCTCCTAGAACAATAAATGCAACATATCATTAAAGAAATTTATATCTATGTATATAAATGTGTATTTCTAAATGCAAGTGTAAATGCAAAGAGCATATGGTTTTGTAGTGTTATAGATACAACATATCCATAAATTAATGTAATTGAAATTCTAAAGTCTTCAACACATATACTATGAAATCGATCAAACTATTAAACTACATGAGAAATAAATGAAAACAATAAATGCATATGTATGTGTATTTGTAAATGTAGGTGTAAAATAAATAAGAATAATGAAAATTATAAAAGAATACAAGGAAAGGTCTCCTCCCTTCTTGGTAGTGATAACCTCCACACACAACCCTTAAAAATTATAAATAGAGGAATATAATCTTTGAAGAACTCAAAGTTGATTCTCTCCTACCTGATGCAATTAGTCATTTTATCCTTACAAACATTTATAGTGATTACTAGAGGCACATAGACCAATTCTTCATAATAGAAGAATTTGATCATACTTTTCCAATGATGGCATTATGAGAAAACCTTAGGTTAAATGAATAATTCCTAGCCAAGTTCTTTAAATCATGTCCAACCATATAAGAGAAGACCGCTGCTATGTGTACCTAGATACCATGGAGAAAGGCTAGTCTTTGGGGTCTTTCATCAATCATCCTACCTTAAAACATACCAAAAATCTCCTAGCAATTAGACATAGGAAGATTTAATATGACTTAAAAAAAAATTTATTGCCAAAGCGTAAACTTATGATGACTTAACCAAGCCTAGTACACACTCCCTCCCCGTTAACCACTTAGACATATGGAAATTAAATGTAAATTTGCTGCTATTTTTAGTCATGTAGGTGTCCAATAAACCACTTGGTGGTGTTTCCCTTCAAGTTTATTTACTTGAATGAAGAGAAAAAGTCCTTTGATTACAATTAGAGAATACATTTGAGGCCTTGGTTGTGTAACTGGTGGACCATAGTCACATTTAACACTTTACAAAGTTTGGGAGTTAAAATGTTAAGTAGATTTGATTTGTGATGGACACATTTGGACAGTAGTAACAATAGCTTGCAATCTATCAAGTCTTGATTACCTTATAACCTGTGAAATTCTAGTGATGAAATGATAGATTAATCATAATGTCACCTTGGGATCACAACACCATGAAAGAACTTCATCCAACATCCTTACGAGTGCAGGTACCACCAAATAGGTATTTTCAAATCTATCTTCCTCGAGTGAGGGAAATTCAAGAAGAGAAGAGGAAAGTGAGACATGTAGTATGTCTAAAAGAGGGAGATCAACTAGAGGTCAAAAGATTAGAAGAACATTCCGTAAACGCATGGAATTTTTTCTTGTTGAAGGGGGGTCATGTTCTTATGATGATGAGAGCATAGGTGACGTCGAGGTTCCCCTTAGGTACAAACATCTACGGAAACAATGGGTACCCAGGGAACTTCCTCCAATAAACACTGATTTTTGTGTCAACGAGAGGATATATCGCATAGCACCATCGTCATTACATGGTTGGGCCTATTTTGCATGGACGGCATAAAGGTCTGTTACGGAAAAGTTACTGAATTGATGAAGTATGTTGGACCCTATTACAGTTACAAAGATTGGATGCAACTAGTTCAATATACACGAAATATGCGTAGGTATGCACTGTCAGCAAATTATATACAACTAAAAGATAAGGATCAAAATAAAGGAGTAGCTATGTACATTGACGGAAGGCCAAAAGCATCATGGAATATTGCAGGGTTTATAAACAGTACACGACTTGGGTCAACAAATAAGCAACCCAATTGCATATTCGAGGCACATGAGGGAAACTGTGTATTCTTATGTGCGATAAAATCAATAATTGTAGGGGAAGAGTTGATAATCGATTACAATTTGAATCGCTTTGTTACAAACATAGTTACTATGGGGGTGGTACGTACTATGTACCATTTTACCCAACCTCCAATTAATGACTCCAATATACTATTTTATTCTTATGTTTTTTTTCATAAGTCTATTGGTTTCATTTTGGTAATTTTCTTTTATATTTAATTTTTGTCACAGGGGGACATTGATCGTATGGAGAAGGCTCTAGCCCAGAGCACAGATCGCGATGTATCTTCAGGTGCTTCTACCCGACAGGTTTACCTCATTGTAATTGTACAAATTAGATATGAGCAAAATGTTTTATTATTATGTTTTTTTCATAAGTTTTTGGAGTTAATTTGATAATGTTTTTATCTTCTTATTTGCGATTAAACTAATCGAGGGGAAAGTACCGGTAGTAGAGAGCATCCATAGTGAGTCTGATCAATATTTTGTGATGATGACATGGCTTGTCCGGCCAAACCCTTTAGATACGATAAAGAACCTCATGAAAAATGCAATGAAGAAATGACTAAGTTGATGTTCAAAATGCCTCCAAATAGATGGGGAATGAAGAGGTTAAAGTGTTGTGGAGAGATTACAAAGAGTACTGCAAAGTAGCTGTCATGAGGTCTTTAATTATAACATAAGTTCATTCATGGTTTTATATTTTGTACTCTTTTATGTAGAACTAAAATATGTATTTGTTTTCTGAGGGGTTATTTGCCTCCTCATGATGCTCCTGGCCATGATCAGGGTACTGCAAGTGCTTCCCGAGGAGTAAGGGTTGGTACAAGTGTCCATCCTGATCTTCCTGCGCATACATCACATTATCTGACCCCATCATTTGTGCCTTTATTGTTGTCTGAAATGTCAGCAACACATACCATGCAGGCATCCATTAATGTACCCTCTAGCAGCGAACACATACCAGAACATGCGTTAGGACATGTACTTGGGGATGCAGAGGCCACTAGTACTAGTGATTTTTTAGCATCATTTTCTGGATCTTCCCGTATTACTAGTACGGGAACATTTCCGGTCACACTTGTGGTGACCAAGGATTTCATTCCCATAAAGATAGAGAAGGTCCTAGGTACTTTAAAATGTTTTAATTATTATTCTATATAGTCTAATTGAAATTTACTTATTGATCCCATGATCATTTTGCAAGAAATGATGTTTTTTATAAACATCTAAGTGATATTACATTGGAGCTCTTCGGGCCCACCATATGTACATGGTGGAATGCCAAAAATAAAGATTTAAAAGATGATATCATTAACCATTTAGTTGTGTTGTTCGGTGATAAAACATTCAACCAAACCAAGGTCCTTAAGAAAGCCGGTACCTATCTAAAGTATACGAGGGACCAATATAGGTCACATTTAGAGAAGAAAAAAAAGTACGAGCGTCCCCCCATGATTTCGGAGAGGGAGTGGAAGGACCTGGTGTCTGATGGAAAGGAGAAGGCTGAAAAGAAAAAAGGAAAGACACCACCGGGCCAAGGAAGGTATGTGATATAGAAGCATAAAACTACAAAAAATCCTGATTAATCGCTATTTTAAAAAAAAACTACAGGCTAGATGATTTTTTCTCTGATTTTTTGAAAAAATCATTGACTTTTAGGTCAATTATTATTTTTGTTTCAAAATGCAAAATTGCCAAAAAAACGTGTTTAAAATCTGCGAAAAAATGTGAATAAAATTGAGCTGATTTTCGTGCCAAAAAAACCATGAGACCATGGCTTGTTGCTTACTATTATGCTTTGATAGATTTTTTCCAAGCATCCATATCTTGTTTCAAAGCACCTGTTTTAGGCTTTTAGCCATAGCAGCAAGGCAATGAACTTTTTGATAAAATGCTTTGGTAGACATGTATTAGCATAGACAAGGCAGTGAACTGCGTGAAAAAAAATGTCTCAAAGAAATGTAGTCTCATAGTGATGGAATGCCATGACAAGAAAATTGCTATGGATTGTCATGGCATTCCAGAAACCATGAGACTTCATTTCTTTTAGGCATTTTTTCAAACAATTCACTACCTTGTCTATGTTATTGCTTACTATTATGCTTTGGTAGATTTTTCCAAGCATCCATAGCTTGTTCGAAAGCACCTATTTTAGGTTTTTACTTTTTAGCCATAGCAAAAAGGTGGTGAACTATTTGAAAAAATGCTTTGGTAGACATGTATGAAAAATGTGGTAGCATTGAGAAGGCAGTGAACTGTTTGAAAAAATGCCTCAAAGAAATGTGGTCTCATGGTGATGGACTGCCATGACAAATTCATTTGTCATGGCATTCCATCACCAAGAGACCACATTTCTTTGAGGCATATTTTCAAACATTTCATTGCCTTGTCTATGCTATTATACTAATGTGCTTTGATAGATTTTCCAAGCATCCATAGCTTGTTTAAGCACCTATTTTAGGCTTTAGCCATAGCAGCAGAAATGAACCATTTGATAAAATGCTTTGGTAGACATGTATGAAAAATGTGGTAGCATAGACAACTGTCACCATCTAATATTTATGCAGTTGTAGTATGTTTTGTGCAATGTAATCAGCGATATGAATATAACCAACAAAAATCTATTTTCTATAATTCATGGATTGAACTTTTTATTTTATTTGCTCTCAATGTCTGTATGCTATGGAAATACCATTAATTTTTTTTTAAAAAGTAGTATGCTATGTGTGATACTATCAACAATGTAATTATATACTGATTACTCTTTCTTTTTACATAATCTAACGTATTTCAAACTTTTCATGGGAATTTTGACATCAAAGGCAACAAAAGGCAAGATTGAGAAAGCCTGACAACACAAACTTGGCTCTGGTGGTTATATGAAATTAGCCGCACGAATTGTAAGTATCAATAAATGAAATATTGCATAAATTATAATAAATTGAAAACAATTTTGGTTTTATCACACCATAGAAGCAAAATTCATGATCTTCTGCAAAAATGTAGGGCTCTGAATTCAACAGAGTTCCCACAGAAGAGGACCTGAAGATTTCCTTCTAGCAAGGCTATGGAGCGTGGCTGAATGCCTAAGAGTCTTGACTGGGTAAACACAATATTCCATTGCATCTGACACACAGGTAAATAAACTCAATAAAGTTTATTTAAAATTTAATACTTGTGCAATCTATTCAATATTAATTTCCACCATAAAGTAATTACATGCCTATTTGTTTTAAACATTCGAGCAATAATAATACTGCACATGACATTGGAATGCAGCCTGGTGAGGGTGGAGTAGAACATGCAGATGAAGGTCATGGTGTGCATCCCGTACTTTAGAGCATGTAGAGCGTGATCAACATGTTGAGCATGATCAGGCTAGAGAAGATCGGGAATATGATGTGGCCCCATCAGGTAAAGAGGACCACTCTAAAGTTCTTTTAAACATATTTAATTGCAATTGGTGTATTAATTAATGTAACCTTTCGTGTTTCAACTTTAGAGCATGTAGAGCGTGATCAACGTGTTGAGCATGATCAAGCTAGAGAAGATCAGGAATATGATGTGGCCCCATCAGGTAAAGAGGACCACCCTCATGTTCTCTTAGACATATTTAATTTCAATTGGTGTATTAATTATTGTAACCTTTCGTGTTTCAACTGCAAATCAAGATTTAGAGGGTGTTTAACATGTTGAGCATAAGTCTATAACAAAATTTTAGGAACATGATGTGGACCCATGAGGTAAAGAGAACCACTATAATGTACTTTTGATTAATGAAATACTTGTAACAATAATAATAAAACATATCAGTTTAACATTTATTTCGTATTGCAGCAAATCCCCCCTTGCAGCGGCATCCATGTCATGAGCAAATGACTAGGCGTACATTAAGATCACAAGTAGAGGGTAGAACAACTAAAGGGGGGACAGATATTGATTTAGAAAACGATACTACACTTCAGCTTTATGTAGCTTTGAAAAAGAAAAAGAAAAAAAAAGTGATTGTAATCATATCATGACAACCATATTTTTGATAATATGTAAAAATTGAAAGAATGAATATTATATGTTAACGAATGAATGTGAATATGTTAATTAATGAATGTTATATGTTAATGAATGAATGTTATATGTTATTAATGGATGAATCAATGATTAATGTTATATGATTGGGTATGGGGAATTGAGAGTGATGTGAAGGGGGGGCAAATGAGCTTCCACCATCACGTGGTTGGCCCTATTAAGTAGAGCATATTAAACTATTCTCGAAACAAAGAGAAGATCAATAAGGTAATGCACTTTTCAATATAAGAAATGCATCGTTTGAAGCATCAAACCAATATGCAGTCTATATGTATGATCAGTTGTCAGTCTCCGCAATGGTACATTTCCACGAATATTTAAAAAAAAAAAAAATTGATGCTTCGTCGCAATTTCAACGAAAACCACCGATGAATCAACAGAAAGGTTAGACAAAGTTTCTATAGCAGCGACAAAGGTTTCGTCGTAACTCCTTGCCCATTCCGTCGTAATTTTGACGAACTTTTGGCATTGTTTCCACGCTACTCCTTGCCCATTTCGTCGCACTTTCGACAAATTTTTGGTGTTCTTCTGACGCTACTCCTTGGTATTTTTGTCGCAAAGTTGACGAACTCTTGGTGTTGTTTTGACGCTACTACTTTCCTATTTCGTCGCACGTTCAACGAAATTTTGATGTTGTTTTGACGTTACTCCTTGCCCATTTCGTCGAAATGGCAACAAACGTCTGGTGTTGTTTCGACGCTACTCCTTGCCCATTTCATTGAACTGGCAACGAACTTCTGGTGTAATTCGTCGGTGGATACACGAATTTTTCGTCGACATTCCAACGAAAGTTCGATCCATTTCACGATGCTGACAACTGACGATTCTTCACCATTATTTCAACATTTAATTCGTTGTCAGCCTTTCAATGAAAAAATAGCGACGCAAATATTTTTGCCATTTCGTCGCGTTTCCGACAAAGATTTGTCGAACGACCGACAAACGGCCAATGAATGGCCATCAAAAAATGGAGCCAAATTCAGTAGTGTATGGATAATGGATTTGTGAATCTTTAGGGTAGACTTGTGACCTTCAAGATAAACTAGTCCACAAATGTGATAACTAACTTAACTAAATTCATGCAAAAGGATTCATTTCACACACAAAGTAGCTAAGTTAGGGTTTGGGTTGATAGATGTCTAAGTCCAAAGTGTTGGTGTGTTTCAAAAGTTTCCAAATTTTGGTGAATTTATGTGTGAAATATGATGAAGGGTGGATGAATTTTTTTATCTAAAATGTTAACCGAGAGTAAACCTTTGTTTTGCAATACCAAGGTAGTGAGAAAAATGTTATATCTTTAAAGTGATAATTATACTTGAAGAACTCAATGATTTTGGTAAAATAGGAATCAAATGATTTTGGAAATAGGACCCAATGATTTTGACAATAGAACTCAATGATTTTGGACTCAAAAAACCCTAATGACCCAATGATTTTAGTAAAGTGAAAATCAATGATTTTGGATAATGGAACTCAATGATTTGGACTCAACGTTTGCAATATTTTCCTTCTCTCAATTTTCTTGTCTTGGGGATTCAGAGTTCAAACATACATCAATGTGGGGTATTCATTTGATTTAATCTTGGATTAATGAAGTTATTTTTATCACATACAATGTCTTTCTTAAGTTTCAAACTAAATTTCTATGTCAAAAACATCATTCATTTCACAAATTCCATTATGTGAAAATCATGAGGTTAGGGCCATAGTTACCTAGGTTTACTTCGAAAAGTATGGATTTAGATATAAGCCAAAATATTTAGAAGTCTCTAAGGATAGAATCCTTAGGACAAGCATCAATATCAAGGCTTTTCGAAGGGTATCCATACTTAGACCAAAGGTTTTGAAATTTTGAGAAAATTGTTGATGTTTGTTTGCAATGTTTTGGAACCATACAAGTATTAAACTAACTCACAAGCAATTACAATCCAAGCTTGAGTGCCTATTTCTTAGTAGGCTTACCATCATCCCCTAAGAGATGATTAATCTAAGAATATGGAATGGAAAAATAGGCTATGCCAAGGAAATGTAACGTATTGACACACCAAGCAAAAGAGTCCCTTCCCTATTTGCTTTATTGCCTCAACAAAAAACTGAACATGGTAAGTAACTTCTTGGAATGGTGTTATTCCAATGCATTACTTCAAAATAGACTTTGGAGGAAATGGCGAGCCACTAATAAGAAGGTACGTAATCCAAAATTTTGGGATAAAAAGGTGCTATACACACAACGATTCACTCAATTAAGAGGCCTCCTAGCCCTTAGAAACATCTAAGGGTTTTGACATACCAAAAGGATACTAGGGGAGACATTTGTTGGTATAGGACAACAACACCAGCTAGTTAATGACTTTCATCACAGCCAATTATTTATATAGTGGAACCAAATGAAAGTACCACTTGGGTTGTTCCCTCACAAGTTGGGAGGCAGACCCACTAAAGGTAACACATATTTGAAGCTTAAAAATTCTTTTCATCACCTAGGATTTCCAAAAGGCACAAGGGGATAGGATAGGCGCTTCCAAGAAGAAAAGTATACTTGTATGTTTTTCTTCACCCAAGATCACATGAAGCACAAGGGAAGAGGATATACACAACAAGCACACACAAGAAAATCATACACATGTTCATTTTAACTTTGAAAAGCATAATGACTTCATTTTAAGCACCAAATGAAGTGTTTTAGATTGTTCAGTTGTAAACCAACATCACAAAGTGAGGATATGAGGATTCAATTTTAGCCAGTTTGAATGTTAATTTTAAACCCAAATGAAATTTATTTGGTCCTAAAATATAAAGCAGCATATGATGGGTTATAATTGCCCCATAAGTGTCAAAAAACTTGTAACAATAACTAGAACTAAGAAAGACTGAAAATTTAAAAAAAAAAAAAAATTTAAATTTTTTCTATGTTGTAGTAAATTGTGTTTTCAGAGGTTTTTGGAGCAGAATTTGGGGTTGAAACATGCATTAAACACTAAAAATGGGTTGTTGAAGGCACCTTTTTAGGGATTCAATTAGTACTCTTGGAGACCTTTCCAACGATGCAAATAGATTCAAATTCTGAGCACTGAGTAGAAAGTTATGACCCCAACAAGTTGGGGTAAATAATTTCCTAGTTTTTTTCCAAATTTGCAAAATTAGTTAGCCTCAAAAACAAAAACCAGATGTCAGTGACATGTTAGAAATCAAATAAAATCAAAAATTTAAAACACATGTCAAAATTCAGCTTTTCTTTTGGTTTACCAATAAAAAAGCGTCATTGAAATCAATTGTACCATTGAAATCAATTATGTCGCTAAAATCAATTGCATTGCTGAAATCAATTACATCGCTGAAATCAATTGCATCACTGAATTTTTGTCAAATGCATCACTGAATCAGGGGTGCATTGCTATAGTGAAAAATCAATTACGTCGCTCTAAAGTTAACAGTGACATCAATAGCATCACCAAATCAAATGCGTCACTAGAACAAAATTCATGTTGAGATAAAAAACAAGTTTAGCATTGTTATTTAAATGTGCAGTGATGAAATTTAATTATGCATCGCTAAATCAATTATGCATTGCTGAAATTGAATTGAAGTGTGTTGCTATATAGCAACGCATCCTAGATGCGTCAATGAATCTTCAATAGCATTACTGGATATGCAAACACAAGAAAAAAAATTGACAAGAAATTCATCAAATTGATTAGTTTATGCCCTCCTTCTAGCACCAAAATGTGACCGACGACTTAGCATAGGTTAAATACACTTGATCCATGAGGATTCAAAGCATATTCAATCCACTAAACATCAGTCCCAATAAGATCATTCAATGTAAACTAAGCTAAGAAGTCATTAAACTAACATATTGAAATACGAAAGCTTCATAAACATCTATTATAATCCATTAAAATTTATCCTATGGGTATGTGCGGGATCATCATGGAAAAAATAGGCCCTTAAGTGGCAAAAAATTCATAAAAATTTGAATAAGTTATCTATATTATTTCAAAAATATGTAAGAATAGAATCTATAGAAAATTGAATTTAGTTTCTAAACTACTCTAGGGTTTTTTTTTTTTTTTAAATCTATTTGGTGAAAATTTGAAATTTCAATGCAATAGTACTTAAATTCCAGGGAAAAAATAAGAAATAGGTGTCTATCTGACCATGCTAACCACAATAAAATGATAATATTTTTTTATAAGATTTTAGATATAAGTAGACAACTCACGTCTGGATGTGATGCATATTTTTGTAATTTTTTTCCAAGAAAATAATTAATTATGAGTTTTCTATTACAACTTTTAAAAAATATAAAAACTCGTATGTCTGACCACCTTAACTTGGTCAAAACTTCATGAAATTAATTTTTTCTTTTTTTTCATCCTATAGTATGTGAAGCATAGAATGTGACGCATGTTTTGGATTCAAAAAATGTGATATCGTTTAAAATCTATAGATGTTTTTCAATTAGCCTATCAATCAGGACTTTAATCGTAATTCAAATAGAAAATGAATAATAATTATTTATTAAATTCAAAGTAAAGCATAATTTATATTAGTGGAAAGCTGAGAATCTCCTTTAAAAACCCTTTTCATTTCTTCAATTTTGGGTAAAAAAAAAGTCATTAGCCACATACCCATCATATTGCCACTTTTTGGCCCATCATGATCCTGCACATACCCCTATTTGGGGAGTGGTGTCGCATTGATGTGCAATAGCGACCCTTTCCAAATCCCTTGGATAATGAGCTCGTTTCGATCGATTCTATTGAAGAGAATCGATGAAACTAATGAAAGATGTGTTGTAAAACATGATGAAAACTATTTTAACATGATAAAAACTCAGATGATCGATATGAGTGTATGCAAAGCTATTCTAAATGTATGCAAGATTCAAAATACTAAAACCCTAGTTTCACAATATGCTAAATGGATGCAACTAAGTGACCATGGAAGCAATTAATGGAAGCTAAGCTAATAATGCATGTAAAATAACCTAAAATGCCTTTTAAAACATAAAATGTGAGTGCAAATGGATGTGATTTTCAACAACATAAGTTTGCTTTGAAAAGGTGGATCCATTTCTCTCCAAATCATGAAGTATTTATAGGAAAGAAAATGAAAAATCAAGGGCTCAAATCGATTTGATTTGTCAATGGTCAATAATGAAAGAAGGATGAAACATGGATCAAGGATTCTCATCAATGGATGAGAATCAAAGATCACATGGATCAAGAAAATATCAAGGGATAAGAATGATTCAAACAAACACACTTTGTAACACCTTGAAAGTTTGTTACAAAGTTTGATTGAAAGGAATCATTCCCTTTTTGGAGCCAAATAGAAGAATATTCCTTTGGAATATTCCCTATGCAAGTGGATGGGTGAGGAAAGTTAGTAATTAGTTAATTAAAACCAAGTTTTAATTGTGCAAGTTGAGGAATATTAGGATGCTCATTAAATAATTAGTTTATTTAATGAAAGGGGGATTTGAAGATTTAATTAAATAATTAGGATTATTTAATCAAAGAGTGAATAGAGGATGGATTTGGATGAACTTAATTAAATAATTAGGAGATTCTTTAATCAAATAGGAGGATCAATGTTAAAATGGTGAATTTATCAAATAATTGACATTATTCAATTAAATAGAGGATTTAGGATGAAATTGAAAAAGATGATGTCAGTTAGCCAATGTGATCCATCGAGACATTTTGAAGTGTCTACAAAATGAATTCAATAGTTAACATAAAAAGGTATGTTATTTAGTATGGCTAATTTAATTACTCAATTGTTTGAAATTTTTAAAGTAAGAGAATTAAAATTTTGTAGCCTCTTGATTGGTTAGTTTTGTATATAAAAATAAAATTCAAATGTTCAACTATTGTTAAGTAATGTAAGTATGTATTACTTTTTTCCTTTTAAGTTGTGGTTAGGGTGCTAGAAACTTAATCTTATGTAGGTTTTTCAACAGATATGTATATCTCTCCCTAATGAAAGGTCTTGTATAAACTTCTTGGTGGAATAGATCGTTGGGTTGTAGAATGTCTTTCCTTGGGCTCCTCAAATCCCACCTCAACTAGGTGGAAGTGCTACCATTAAAATGAACCATTCTTGTCAAAATAGTTTTTACTTAACAAGATGTTAAATTATCTTTAGTGATTATTTTTGCTCAATAACTATCATTAGACATAAGTGTTTCTCATCAAAATAAGATTGGACAAGATTATTATTGTTATCAAGGGTGTTAAGTCTCACCTTCTTGGGTTGCATTAGAAACCAATGAATCATTGATATGAAATTTTAAAATGATTGATAACTAAATATTGATGGTGAGTTTGGGGTTAGAAAGCTAGTAAGGCCAATTAGCTAGGTATTAATGTAAGCAAGGGTAGTATGATATATAAATGTGTCCATAGATGTATTAATATTAGATTTGGTACTAAGGAAGGTATTAAGAAATAAAATATTGATATTGGGTATTGAAGCTAATAGTGCTAAAACTATTTTAGTAAATATAAACATCAAAGAGATGGTAAAGATAAAGGTGATAGTAAGTTTAATACATGTATTGTTAGAATCAATGTTAGTAGGGATACTCAAGATATCAACCTTATCATTTTTATGTTACCATGATTAATGTGTGGTTAATAATCATTAGTGTTTATGTTTTACAAAAAAAATAAAAAAATTGGTTGTGTATTGTTTAGGTGGGTGAAATTTGGGGCATGCCATTTAGTATCAGAGTGGGGTTCCAACACTAGGAACTCTAGGGTTATGTGGTTGCTTAGGGTCCTTATAAATGTGTGTAATTTCTTAACTGTTGAGTAAAGTCAATTTGTTGATCAAGTAATTAAGTGACCTTTTTCCTTAGTCTTGCTATAAAATGCTAAAAGTAGAATGTGAATTATTACTTGTTTAAAACCACCTAAAGTATACTCTCTCATCCTTGAATTTAAACATCTTAACAAGGTTGTGATTGTTGTCTCCTTTCTCATGTTAGGAGCAAGATTATTTTCTTAGAGGGGTAAGTTCTTTGGCTTATGAAAATTTTATTTGAAGTATCTTTGAAGTTAATTTTGAAATTATTTATTCAATGTTCCTCTTTACTTGGATTCTTTGTTGAATATAGCTATCCTTGAATTTATGTAATACTAAATATAAAAGTGATATAAGAAGCAAATGGATTTATATGAAATTGATTTTTGGACTTGTTTATGGTAATGTCATGCTTAAGGTAGTTAATCAAAGTTACTTAAGTTCATTACTTTAACTTAGAGATGGTTGCTAATTATATAGAGTTATTCCTTGAGTAATTTTTTGACGATTGTTGTAGTAAACAGGGTCATGATAATTGGATGCTTTCTTTGTTGGGAAATATAAATTTAATACAATCTAGTAAATTTTCCATAATGTCATTAAGGTTATGCATGCTCTAGACATTGGTAGTACTTGATTAATGTCACAAATTGAATATGAAATTTATCTAGCCGAGTTAGTGTAACCTTTGTTATGAATTGAATGCAATGTTATTCACATTTTGATGGCCTAATTGAAGATTGGAAATGTTGATATAGATTGTTTGAAAATGAAATTTTTTGCATTAATGGATGAAACTTTTGTTTTCTTTTCTTGATGCTATTAATTTGAAGTGGTCTAATGCAAAATATTTGATGTTGTAGCATTGCTAAAATAGAATGCAAATATTATCATAATTATTCAAGTAGAAAATTAAAATGTAATAGCTATGTGTGAAAAAATTTAGCCTCAACTATAAGTAATTATCCTATTCTAATAGTGATGCTTAATTTTGGTGTAGTGGAACTATAAGCTGAATAATATTTGTAAACAACAGTTTATCTAGGTTAGTGGTAAATTATATTTTTATCTATAGTGGATGTTGCTCTGAGTTTCGTGTTGTGGTTTGGGAATTATGTGGTCCCTTGTGTTTTGTGTAAGTTCTTATGTGTCTTCTAAAGGAGTTGACTCCCCTCTTATGAAGAGGATATTTTGGGTCCTCCAAGTGCATGGGGTTGAGTGGGCATAGATATCACACATTGGGGCATTTCCTTATTTGGGATATGAGTGTCCCATTCTAATTTTTGTAGGTTTGTTGTTGGGAGGAATAAGGGTATTGATCTAGTTGTGGTCATGATGTGGCATTGATGTAGAGTTGTGATTTTGTTGTGGAATTATGTGGAGCTATGGTGGAGATTGATTATGATATTTTCTCATATGTTTTCCCCATGTTTGGTTAGAGCCCCTACTCCCCCTATATGGAATTCCTTCTTGGAAATCCAAGGCGATAGTGATGTGCTTGGGTGTTGGTAATTGTTTAAAGTGTAAACCACTTCATGCATTGATGGTGCTAGGTGGTGTTTATGTGGTTCAAGGTGGCTAAGTGTTGGTTTGTTTAAATGAGTGTGTTGAAAGCTTAAAAAGTGCATTATAATATGTGTTGTGAGAAACCAGTAAATGTTATGTTCATGACTCAAGTTTGAGATTCTAGGTATCCAACATGGGAGAAGGGTATGATGGAAATCTCAAATGATGTGCATGTGTATACCCTTGTGCTAACTTATGTGTGATTGCATGTTTGTTGTTGTGTGTTGGAATTCCCCTAGTGATGATCACTCCATTTGGAGAAGCGTTTCATTAGTGTATTAGGGGTTGAGGGAGACCTTTGTTCATTGGAACATTATGATTCTTCCTTGATGCATCCCTATGCTAGCTAGTTCATAGATGTCCGAAATCATGTTCCCCCTTGGAATGTTGTACTGGATTTGCTTCCCCTTTGAGGACCACATTTGTTGGTCCATAGTGCAAAACATTTTTCCTTGTGTTGTATCCCATGGGTTGAGGATGGATCTGGTGTGCCAAACTTTGGATGAGCTTCCACTTGGGCTATAGATGTTACATATATTGGTTATTCAGAGGCATGGTTATTAGATGCAGTGTTCTTGAGGTATCATTATTGGTCTATTCACAAACAAGTAACACTTCAACCATTCATGGTATGCGAGCAATGTTGGAAATAGAGGGTGAAGAGTGTGATTTTTTAATTCTTATTATCCATTATTTGCATAAAGAATTTAAAATGACAAAATGTAATGCATGTGATAGTAAAATATTACAAAATTCTTGAGTTATGTAGTTTACAGTGAATATGACATAAATATAGGGATGTTGAAAAAGATATGTGCTAGCGAATGAGGTCCCCTTGGGCACAATTCAGTGTACAAATAACTTAGATTTTCATGGTTGCTTGGATAACATGTCGCAAGTTGTGTGAAACTATGCTTGGTTATTATATTAACATTTTGTGGTTTGATACCACACTACTGAATTTGACACCATTTTCTGACGGCCGTTCATCGGTCATTCGACAAATCTTTGTCGGAAGAGCGATGCAATGGCAAAAATATTTCTGTCGCTATTTTTTCGTCGAAAGGCCGATGACGAATTAAATGTCAAAATAACGGTGAAGAATCGTTGGTTGACAACATCGTGAAATACCTCAGGATTTCTTCAGAATATCGACGAAAACTTTGTGTATCCACTGACGAATTACACCAGAAGTTCATCGCCGGTTCGACGAAATGGACAAGCAGTAGCGTCGAAACAACAATAGACATTCATTGTCATTGCAACGAAATGCGCAAGGAGTAGCATCGAAACAACACAAAAGTTCATCAAATGTGCAATGAAATAGGCAAGTAGTAGCATCGAAACAACACCAAGAGTTCGTCAACTTTGCGATGAAATTTGCAAGGAGTAGTGTCGGAATAACACCAAAAGTTTGTCGAAAGTGCAACAAAATGGGTAGGGAGTAGCGTGGTAGCAACGCCAAAAGATCGTCGAAAGGGCGACGAAATGGGAAGGGAGTTACGAAGAAATATTCGTTGTAGCTATAGAAACTTCATTGAGCCTTTTTGTTGATTTGTTAGTGGTTTTCGTCAGTGGTTGTCATCAAAATTGCGACGAAGAAGCAATTTTTTTTAAAAAAAATATTCGTGGAAATGTACCATTGCGGAGACTGACGACTGATCATACATACAGACTGCATATTGGTTTGATGCTTCAAACGATGCATTTCTTATATTGAAAAGTGCATTACCTTATTGATCTTCTCTTTGTTTCGAGAATAGTTTAATATTCTCTACTTAACAGGGCCAACCACGTGATGGTGGAAGCTCATTTGGCCCCTCCCCCCCCACATCACTCTCAATTCCCCATACCCAATCATATAACATTAATCATTCATTCATCCATTAATAACATATAACATTCATTCATTAACATATAACATTCATTAATTAACATATTCACATTCATTCATTAACATATAATATTCATTCTTTCAATTTTTACATATTATCAAAAATATGGTTGTCATGATATGATTACAATCACTTTCTTTTTTGTTTCTTTTTCAAAGCTACATAAAGCTGAAGTGGAGTATCATTTTCTAAATCAATATATGTCCCCCCTTTAGTTTTCTGCCCTCTGCTTGTGATCTTAATGTATGCGTAGTCCTCTACTCATGACGTGGATGCCGCTTCAAGGGGGGATCTGTTGCAATAAGAAAGAAATGTTAAACTGATATGTTTTATTATTATTGTTACAAGTATTTCATTAATTAAAAGAACATTAGAGTGGTTCTCTTTACCTGATGGGTCCACATCATGTTCCTGAAATTTTGTTATAGACTCATGCTCAACATGTTGAACACCCTCTAAATCCTGATCTGCAGTTGAAACATGAAAGGTTACATTAATTAATACACCAATTGAAATTAAATATGTTTAAGAGAACATGAGGGTGGTCCTCTTTACCGAATGGGGCCACATCATGTTCCTGATCTTCTCTAGCGATCATGCTCAACACGTTGATCACGCTCTACATGCTCTAAAGTTGAAACATGAAAGGTTACATTAATTAATACACCAATTGCAATTAAATATGTTTAAAAGAACTTTAGAGTGGTCCTCTTTGATATGGGGCCACATCATATTCCTGATCTTCTCTAGCCTGATCATGCTCAACATGTTGATCATGCTATACATGCTCTAAAGTACCGGGATGCACACCATGACCTTCATATGCACGTTCTGCTCCACCCTCACTAGGCTGCATTCCAATGTCATGTGTAGTATTATCATTGCTTGAATGTTTAAAACAAATAGGCATGTAATTACTTTATGGTGGAAATTAATATTGAATAGATTGCACAAGTATTAAATTTTAAATAAACTTTATTGAGTTTATTTACCTGCATGTTGGATGCAGTGGAAGATTGTGTTTGCCCAGTCAAGACTCTTAGTAAAATGACTCCATAGCCTTGTTGGAAGAAATCTTGGTCCTCTTATTGGGAACTACGTTGAATTTAGAGCCCTACATTTTTGTAGAAGATCGTAATTTTCTTCTATGGTGTTGAATAAAACCAAAATTGTTTCAATTTATCATAATTTGGATGCAATATTTCATTTATTGATACTTACAATTAGATAGAGCTAATTTCCTTATAGCCACGAGGAGCCAAGTTTGTGTTGCCAGTGCTTTTTCTAGTCTTGCCTTTGTTGCCTTTGATGTGTCGGACAGCCTATGAAAAGTTTGAAATACATTAGATTATATAAAAAGAAAGAGTAATCAGTATATAATTACATTGTTGATTGTATCACACATAGCATACTACTTTTTTAAAAAAAATTAATAGCATTTCCACAGCATACATACATTGAGAGCATATAAAAT